>JXSR01S053488.1:7650-19406 GCA_000969725.1 Ophiothrix spiculata
ACTGTGGTTCTTAGATCACCTGCAAAACTCTAGAAAAGGTATTATTACGATTTTTTCACTATGTGTAGATGACATATGTAGTTATATTTTTGTCAATTTTCAATTTGCTACCTTTAATAGAACAGAAGTTATGATACAACAGGTAGAACTTTTTGAATGACCCTCGTATATATAACAAAAGTTGCTTTATCAAATATTTTGTTGCATATTTGTCTGGTCCGATTTCGTGATTTTTGTCAACAAACAAATATGATTAAATCTAAATTGAAGAAAAATGGTTCACCGTAAAAAATGATCATGTCTGCCTTATTTTTCTATAATTTGTTGACTTTTTCAGAATAGATAAAAAGGTATGCACATCACGAATTTTCTAAATCCTGTTACGATTGAGTGAGCAGATCAAGGACAATACTCATTCTCGCTACATTCAAGGGAACTAACAAATTTGTGAAATCGGACCAGAAAAATTTGCAAAAGCACAACATCTGTTCAAGACTACCAATTGAAAATGAAACAAATTTTATATTTAAGTTTGTTAGACTATCAAATAACAACTTTTATACACTTTCCGACCATCCAGTAAAGTCAAGAGCTTCACACGCAAAGATTGTAAGGTGTTTTGTGAGACACACTGTATAGAGCTTACCTTCCTCACAGGCTGTGCACTCAACCTTCTCGTCTTTATCAGCAAGTTCTTCTCTCATTTTCGCCTCATTCGTCTGTCGAACAATAAACGCCATTGCATCCAAACCAGCCACACCACTGTCTGGAAGCTTACTCTTTTCACTACATGCTGGACAAAACAACACCCTTTCCGGGGTCTTTTCGCTTGCTTCTTTCATCAAACATTTCAAACAGAAAGTATGTAGACAGGCGAGAGAGCGAGGATCTTCAAGCAGGTTGTGGCAGATGCCACAATGAATTAGATCTTCGCTTCCAGCAGATGTTGGTATTTTAGAAGTTACTGCTTCCGGAATTGCTGCCGCCATTTTACCTAATCAAAATATACGTAAAACGTGCTTCTAAGCGACCTCTAATCTTTAAACGTTTACTGAGCCTATAAATAGTAAGGAAGTATAGATCTATATCAAAAATGATTGAACTCGCTGTTCGCCACAAACTGCCGTCAGTATGATTTTGCATTTACAATTTAGGATGCGTTCATTATTTATCAATGGGAGTGGGGGAGGTCGAGTCTCTGTTTCCCGTGAATTGCATGTTTCGTTCACAATCAGCAATGACAAAACACAGCGATAGCGCGCGCAATATGTTAATAATAAAACAGTCATTATTTATGTGAGGAGGGATAGAATCGTTATTTTCTCATTTTTGAAAATTATGTAAATCCCCTTCTCCATGCAGTTTACATTATTGTGTAGAATATAGTGTTTTTCTTTAACTAGTAACATGTATATGAGAATAAGCTTAACGGCCGGGGTTAAACTTCATGAACATATTTAAGCTTTTTAAAAGTCACTGAAAAAATTTCAATTTCAATTTCAATTTCAATTTTAATTAATTGTAATAAATTTTTAAAAATTTCAATTTTATTTAATTTTGTCGGGAATTTTGTTAGAAAAAAGGTTAACCTAGACTATATTGTTTCTTTTGCCTTCGCCCCACTCCACAGTTTTGCCAATCCTGGCGTCGCCGCTGCTTAACCATGTTAACAGTTGAAGTTAAACGCTATTCTCTCGACCGACACCCCCTCTGATAAATACTAAATTATAATGATAAATGGAAATTCATGTATCGTATGACGGGGTGGGTCAAAAGGTGACTTTAACTGTTTAACAGTTGACTTACTACGTAGGCCTAGTCAGTGCTTACAACGGTGATCTACCACTAATAATTTTGTAGTTTGGACTCTTTTTTATTTGATTCGAGTTGATTTATTCAATCATATGGACATATAAAGATTTGAGTGAGTTTAGAAGCACTTTTTCACAAATTTTGAGTTTGTAAAATGGCGGAAGCAAAAATGGGCACATCTTTTGAAAATGAAGATCTCGTTCACTGTGGTATCTGCCACAACCTGCTTGAAGATCCACGCACTCTCTCCTGCCTACATAGTTTCTGTCTGAAATGTTTGATGAAAGAAGTGGGTGAAAAGAATGTTTTTTCTTGCCCAACATGTAGCGTGGAGAGTAAGCTTCCAGACAGTGGTGTGGCTGGTTTGGATGCAATGGCGTTTATTGTTCGACAGATGAATGAGGCGAAAATAAGAAAAGAACTTGCTGATAAAGACAAGAAGGTTGAGTGCACAGCCTGCGAGGAAGGTAAGTATTTTTTCAAGTTGCAGTCCTATATAACTTTCTCTTTCACGAGCGAAACGGAGGAATTAATGTCCGAATGTCGTATTTTCACAACCACTATTATGACTTCCACATATCAGAATATCACCGATCATAATTTTTGGCATGCGTGAGGAATAGATTATCTTGAGCATACGATAAATGATCATGTTAAAACTAATTTTGAGCGAAAATATTTATATTGTTATCGATTTTTACGTCATATTTGGCGCCATTTTGATTTTTAAATATATACAGTACACAATGCCGTTTTAAAGTCGCTTTAACTCATTTTTGCATATAAAAATGCCTTTCAGAGGCCATTTTGGATCCTTACATGCACACCAATTTTGATTTCAAACATTTCAATAACCTAATTTTGGGACAAACGTTATTTTTGTGACTTTTAATTTTCAACCATATTTTGTTTTGATCATTTGGTAGCTTCAACCCTTTTTTACGGGATAAAAAAGTATTTTGGCGTGCCTTTTTGGATCTTAGTACGGGCGTCATCTTGAATTTAAAACAGTATAACAACATAATTGGGGGTTTTTTTGGAGCCCGTTTTCTTCAAAAACTGTACCGTCAGCTGAATACTTGTGCAAAAAATGGAAGATATGTCATCTGTGTAAACGACTTTGACCATAAGGACCCTAACTATAATTAAAATATAGTATTTTCGCATCTCATTTGAGACCACTTTTTATTTTTGGTAACATCCGAATTATGTTTTAAGGGTCATATAAGAAACCTAAAATATTGGTTTGGATGACTCGAGGGGAGGGGGTAGAAGAAGTGGTCCTGGCTCTCTACCTAATAGATAAAATGAAATGTTAACTTTTTTGAAATGACTTTGAGTCTTAACTATAATAGCAGTGTTCCCGCTAAGGTTTTTGAGCTTGCGCCATTTCGAGTAATTTTGACAAAGCGAAAGAGGTGTGCGTACGCCAAATTAAGGCTGAAATTAGCCAAATAAAGTCGGGGAAATTCTTTTTTGCCATATTTTCAGAAACCTGTTGCGCCAATTTTCCCGGCTCCTGGACCATTGGCGCATCATACGGCTTGAGTATCAAATGAAAGCTGAAATTCAAGTGCTAGCTGGTACTCAAATTAAACTTTTTTTGAGTACGACATATTAGTGACCGTGAGGTAATACTATTTTGACTACCTTCATTTATATCACATAAGGCTCATTCTCCGATAAAGCGTGCAACTTTGGTTAGAGAAATTTTAAAATTTCGACTACTAATAACTCATGAAAAGCATACAAAATCATAAACTCTTATGGTTTCTGAAGAAGAAACAGTGCATGGGAGATGTTTAAAAATACTTGATTTTTGTTAACCATGGTATTCCCTATTCTTTAAATTACGTATCTGTCGCTACGTATCTGTTTGAATCTTTTCTTTAATATTCATTTTTGAGAAAAAAATTTTACACTAAACTAGCTCTACACATACTACACTGTGGTGTAGTATTTTCGCTCATAGTGTACCGCGTTTTGCGAGAAGGCAGCAGAATGTACATTACGTATCTGTTTCGACGTCACCGTCACATAGGGGTTTTTGATATTAATATCCTTGTAAATCGTTACTGTAAATGTATAATTCTATATAACACATATGTGTACCGCCGCGGCAAAAGGGTCCAGTTGTCGACTCCTACATGTTGCTCATTGTAGCATATCTGATGTATACAAATACCATACATTAGATATGCTACAAGGAGCAACATGTACGAGCCGACAACTGGACCCTTTTGCCGCGGCGGTACACATATGTTATGCAACACTCAAGTTTACTTGATAAACCTAATGCGGAATCATCCATCAACAGATTTATTTTGACACTTTGTTATCGATTTTAGAAATGATTACGTATCTGTTTGCAATATTGGCGACATGCTTTCAAAAAGCTCTTATGCCATATCAAATACTTAATATAATTAAACTTTATATGTCATTATCAATACCTATTACGGGCTATTATATAGTGTGCATTATGTTTGATATGCTCGAATATTTTAGGAACGGGGGCACATGAAACAGAAAGAGTATGGTTGGCGACATGGGGAAAAGCAAAGATTTTGCATTTTCAGATTTATCGTTATCTACTTTCCTGGCATGCTAATATGTTTAGCTTCACAGATGTTATTAAATTATGTGACTCTAAAGTATCAACTAAACCACTCAAATCATTTGCAATTGGCTTAACAACGTTAAACAAGTAACACGAACATGAGCGACACCAAAACGGCAAAGTTGCACACTTTATCGGAGAATGAGCCACAATGCCCTTGATAAAAAGGTACAATTATTGATTTATTTAAATTTTCATTTTCCCTTGTTGTAACAGGTTCATCAGCGACGATGCGGTGTTTTGAATGCGACGACTATCTTTGCGAAACCTGCGTCAAATCACACAAACGCAATCGGCACTGGAAACAACACCAACTGGTCACTGTAGATGACCTCTTAGCAAATAAAGACCTGCAGACAATCCCAGACCAAAACATCTGCTCTAAGCATAAGGGTGAATCGTTGATGTTTTACTGTGAGACGTGTGATGTTCCTATTTGCAGCAAGTGTGTTGTAATCACTCATCGCCATCCAGAGCATAAGCACGCTGAATTAGATGAAATCACGGCTGATAAGCATAAGAAACGTATTAAGGAGCTGGAAAACGAGTCTGACAAGGTTGCGTCGAAAATTGATGAATATATTTCTTTGACTGAAGAACTTGAGCGGAAATTGAACACATCTTCATCGACTGCAATAAGTCAACTCGACAATATAAAATCTCAATTTCTTGAGAATCTTGATAAAAAGTACAAAGAATCTAAAGATGCAATACTAGATTCCCAAAACCACAAAGTCGAAACTATTCAGAAAAAAGTTGCTGAACTTAATAAGTGCAGACGCAGAGTCACAATATCAAAGAATATTGCCCAGGATGTAATCGTCAAGGGATCAGAATTTGAAATCGCATCGGGATATTCCAGTGTGACGAAATCTCTCACTGACGTGTGTCAGATGGAAACGAAATTGCTTCCTGATTTATATGGTGAGATGCGAGTGTCTTTTGCTGAGGGTGAAAAATTACTGCGGGATAGTGGTATAAGTAAACAGTGTATGGTGTTCTCAGGTAAAAAACGTGAAAATAAAAAATGCAAGCAATTTGATGAGATATGTAACAGCAGACTCAGAGGTATATCGTTTACGGAGGATGAGGGAGTCGTTGTTTCTAATAACTCCGGTGACTACTACTCACGCGTATACAGTTATAAAGGTGATCAGCTATTCAAGTTTAGGCATCAGACGTTGTGTGGTAATGATTATAGTAATTATTACCTACCCACATCGTCATTTTGCGTAGTTTACTCTCCAGAAGAAGGTGGTCAATACTTTACTACTAACGATACTCATTATGTTAACTTGTTTTCTGGTGAGCCAGTAAAATATAGAAAACGGTTTCATGTCTTGTCACCGGATGGTACCAGATCAAATGATGAAAACTCAAAAGTACAGGGATTGGCACTCGACAAGGATGGCAGCTTGATCGTTGGTAATGTGACAAAGAATTATGTCAGTTTCATGAAGACGAACGGGACACATATCACGAGCATGTATGTGTCAATTAAGCCTTTGTTCATCTCCGCTACACCAACCGATAACATCATCGTCAGTTCGTATAGTGATCATTCCGTCCAGGTAATTGACCGCACAGGGAAGGTGGTTGTGTTCACCCTTGACCCTCCAGATGGCATGTCCAAGTTATCTTGGTTCCCAACTGGTGTCTGTTGTAGCCAGGAAGGAGCCATCTTTGTCGCCAATTACAGAGGACAAGTGGGAATCTTCCAGTATTGTTTGAGCGACGGGAAATATATCGGATGCTGTACAAAAGACGTGGACGAGCCTTGGGGTATAGCGCTATCAAAAGACGAAACGAAATTGGCAGTAGCTGACAAGAAGTGCGTCAAGATGTATTGTGACCAATAAGAGCAGCTATTAAAGTTTACAAATCTCGGTTTTGAAAACAATTGAACCATGCTTAGTTCAATCATGATTTCCCATCAACTATGTAATCACACGACATCCAGAGCAGGAACAAGCTGTCTAACTGTCGACATCAAACAAGATTGTTGACGTTATTGTTCACAAAGGATCAGAATTTGAAATCGCTTCTGTGTATTCAAATGTGACGAGATCTCTTATGGAACTATGATTGGCAAATTTGACGATTTTTTTGCGTGCTTCGCGCGAATTACAAACAAACTCCGTTTGCCTCTAGTTTGACCCGCCCAAAGGATGGTGTAGGTTTTGATATCGGGGCTGTAAATGTGTTTGGCCCCCTGGCTTACATGCATTTGTACGGCCCCGGTAATAGGGGGAATAAATGGTAACAAATATCGGTCCAAGCAAAGATCCTTGGGGAACTCCATAGTGAAATTGTAGAAACACTGGGTAGAAACAGTTCCGTTAATGTTGACTGTCTGATATCTGCCACGGAGATAAGACTAAAATCATCTCAAAGCTAGACTAGAACAGAATTACATCAGAGAGACTCAGAAAGACAATGTCGTTGTGAACTTTCAGAAGAGAAGTTTCTGTACCGTGAAATTTCCTCTTTGCAAATTGATATTGTAGTATGAATCATTTGATGTTAAATGTTTTTAACAGGGCAGCAAATTGTGCGGGAGCGGGGAGCACCGCTCGCGGGAAGCAACAGAAGAAATTGAGGAAATTGTGCCTTCATGAGAAACGGTAAAAACGAGCTAATTGAGGAAACTTTGAGCTTCAAAAATTTGCGTCTGAGGAAAAAATAATAATTTTATGCCCTGGTTTTCAAGACGATTTGCGACGACTTTTTTCACAATCATTCGGTCAAACGGGTTGAACTAGGACGGAAATTTATCAAATTATCAACATCCAACGGACAAATATAATACAAGGGCATATTTTTTGAAGTGATTTGGAAATGTGTCATTTTCCAGAGAGAAATTTACAATGTTAGTGATGACTAGTACAAAAATGTTAATTTATCTTTAAGAATCCGTGTTGGAATCGGATCTAAGGCACATGACTAATATGATGAAGTGTTGAGTTTACATTAAAATTAAATCCAGACTTAAACTTGTAAAGTTATCCAAAGGTTATAGTCAACGAGATAATCCAATCCAGACTGAATTAGAAGTTACATTGTATAAAGTTGTAAAGTTATAAAGCACCTTTTCAACAACCCCTGTATTTAATTTGCGTTGGACCATCGGTGCAGTGGGATATTCATTGATTTTTTGTGCAGTTTTATCTGAGTTCTTTTGTATATTATTTTTTGTGTTTTCTTGTTCAATATTTTTGGTTTTGTACAGCGCCTAGAAGTTTTCAGGCATGGGGCGCTTTATAAAAGCTTGTTTATTATTATTATTTATTATTGTTGACAAAATGTAATGATTCCTGCTGGTATCGCGGTTCTTCAAATGAAATGACAGTTAAAATTGATTCCTCTTGGAAACTCAAAAAGTCCTTGCTTGGCTTTATTATATCGTCCGAAATCTCCAATTCTAAAGCAGTCTGAAACAGTAAAGTATACAATGCCAGAGGAGGTTATATAGCTAAAACTTGTCTCCAATGCCATATGTCCTCATCCTTAACGAACTCCAGACATATTAAGATCCCTTCTTTAAAAATATCTGCATGTGGGATTTCCAAACATGATTTCAGTTTGAATTAACAACTTATGAAAATCCTCTTAATAAAGCTTGAAAATGTAGTGAAATACCAGAGTAAAAACATATGACACAAATTGAGAGGAATTAATTTGCAATTTATCATAATTTGCAATTTATCATGGTGTTGTGACTATACACATGTACAGTATTTTCCAAATCCTGAATTCGTATCTCAGATTGATTTACCAGCTAAAAGATCAAACACAGCTTCAAGAAAAAAAAATAATACATGTATACATTTAAAGAGAAACAATTTAACCAACTAATGTGTTTGCCTATCACAAGTATAGAAACAAACATATTTATCAGATTTAAAACTAGAAACACAGTGCCATCTTTAACATCAAAAATACAATTTTAGACCTATATTTTACAGGTTTTGGATGCTGCTTATGGGCAGCGTCCTAACCGGGGAAAAACATGCGGGACAACCAAGTTGTAGTTTCTGGTTGTCCGTTAGAATTTTTTGGTTCTCCGTAATTTAAAACAATTTGTTCACACTTTTGTAGGAAATTGTGGACAACCTAACTATAATCATGGAATGAAAAATGCTAAAAAATAAGAATTTACTGCAATAGTTCCAGGTTTGATATAAGAATGTTTGGAAAGTGTTTGACTTGATATGGTTGTCCGTCGGACAACCATTGCATTAATTTAGAATGTCCGGCGCTAGATTTGGTTGTCAAGGGGCGAATGGACAACCAATATTCGATTTACATGCTTGTTTGAATCTCGAGATGTTTGACTAACTGCAGGAACAAAAGTCACAATAATTGTGTCATTTTTTCAAGGAAAGAGGAATAACATCCGTAAAATAAGATTATTTTCTACCATGGAATAGTCTATCCATACATTCCAAAATGATTACGATCAGCCAAAGCATTACTTAGTTATGACGTCATTGGTCACGAAAAATCAAGAATTTTTCGAAATAACAATTCCCACCATGCAGCTTTATATTATTACAATAAAATCTGTATTATTTGCTTCAAATTGAAAACAATCGTGTATAGTTCTAATTTTATATGCCTTATGTCTATACATGTTTAATTTACAGCTTTAGCTTGAAAACCAAATAATTAAAGGTAAGAGGTGCAGATAACACTTGGGTTGAGCAAAGTACCGTATAGAATACTTTGGGTTGAGAACCAAATTACCCCGAGGTATGAGATCCAGATATGTTATGGTAGGTGGGGTTTGGCGGTCTAGCTACAGAGTGCAGCTCTGTAGCCACGGCGCGTATGTTCAAGGGTATTAGGTTTTAAAAAAAGAGAAACAAATTATCCATACATGATAGTAAGCCTACAATCCACAAACAAATTAAATAATGTAAATTAGGATTAAACAAATCTTCAGGAGTCTCGAACATGTGCTGAAAAACAATCTTCAGGAGTCTCACACCTGAGCTGATGAACCCGATCACCCAGCCACGGTTAGTTGACGTTGCAGTCACAGTAGCAGGATTAGTCACCAGGAATTTGTCCTGATCGATCCACTTCTTCCAACAATGATGATCCAAAAACGATGATTCAAAGAAATGATCATCCCACCGCTGACACCACCTCTCTTCACTTGCGTGATCTTAATGTGGTAGCGAGCAGCAAGGCATATGACGGCGATGGCGGTGGGCGGTCGGTTGTCCGTACCCTTGGATCCGTTGGATTACTTTCACTACTACAGACAACAGCTTAAATGACTCAAACTCGGACACAAAGATATAGAGTTCTTAACTTTATATGGGGCTCATCCAGGATCGGATCCGGACTCTCGGATTGCAGAGGCGGAGCTGGCGGATCAGGAGTGTGCGTAGAGAGCGTCAATTTGTACTCGATCCTTACCAGTACAGAAGATCATTGAAGTGGGCCTTACACTTACTGGGTACAGAAGAGCGTCGAGTGCTCGCAGCACTGCCTTAAATAATGCCAAAGGTGACGTCACTACTTTACACGTCAAAAAGGACGCCCTCAAGCACACACCACTGAATTTCCGCCACACTGTGGTAAATGACGTCAGATTTGCCTAGATATAGCCCAAGACCTCCGAAAGGTGTAATTTGTCGTTTACGATGTCCGCTGTATTATCGGGATAATGTGATGACCGACATTTTGCCCTTTTCATACGTCTAATTGTACTGAATTTTCTCTTCTTTTATTAACTGATTTTAAAAGTCTTACATACAGGAAAGATATATTTTTCAAATTTCATGGATGTGAGGTCTGATACCTAAACTTGCAGTTTATATTAGTTAATCCACATAAAAGTTGGTAAATTAATCTGCGCGTAAGTAGATGTGACCTCATGATTTTAAAAGCTGAAAATTGGAAATTTATAGGCTGGGGTAGACCTTCAATTAGCATGAACTGTTTTTGTGCTCTAACTCTCAAACTAATTGCATAAACCATATAAAAGTATACATTTTTAGAAGCGGCTTTTTACCCTGAACATATTGATGATATCGAAAAGATGCCAAAAACACTATTTTTTGCCCTAAAAATTTCTGGAAAGCCTAACTAAAGTTTGCATTCGTTAAATGTTGAACTTTTTTGCTTTTTGGAATTTAGAAACAAATTTCTAGGAACGATTTCCTCAAATTTTTGATTTTTGTCTTAGTTTTTCAAAAAATGCCAAAAATAGGTCAAAAAATGCAAAAAATCCCACCGCTGCCACCAAAATGGCAATTTTTTGCCTATTTTTGGCAATTTTTCAAAAAATAGGATAAAAATCAAAAATTTGAGAAAACCGTTCCTTGACATTTGTTTCTTAATTCCAAAAATCAAAAAAGTTAAAAATTTCAGGAACACAAATTTTAGTTAGGCTTTCCAGAAATATTGGGGCAAAAACAAAATACTGTTTTTGGCATTTTTTGCCAAAATTGACATTTTTGGTCAAAAACTGATATCATCATCATGTTCAGGGTAAAAATCCGCTTCTAAAAATGTATACTTTTATATAGTTTATGCTACTAGTTGAAAGTTAAATGTTCAACAGAATTAGTGGAAAATGGCTTTGAAGGTTGAAAAACTTGTACAAAACGGTTTATGCCATTTGACGGTCTACCCCAGCCTTAAAATGTAATAAAATATTTTTTTTTTATTCCTAACAGTCAAAGTAGGGGTGTCGCGGTTAGGCCTGGGGGGGGGGGGGGGCCAAGGAAAAGATGAGTTTTGATTGTTTTTGATGATTGAAGGGTGAATCAGATGACATGGTTTGGGGTATCAAAACGGTCATTTTCAAGATATAGGGAACGTTCCGGTAAAATCTCCAAAATGGAGAAAAGGGTATATTTTGGCTTCAGAAAAAATCATCCTTTAGGGGTTGTTTTGAAAAAACTGGTCACGCTCCCGGTGGGGTACTAAAAAACATTTTGCAGATATGTGCCACGCGCGATAGGGTCCATAGAAATAAGTTATATATGGAACTGATTTTTGTCCGAATTGAGGTCTCAGGAACTGCTATCTAATTTTCTTTGAAAATGCTGGTCTTGGGAACTGACGTATTCCTGAAATGGGCATTTTTAGGAGTCCTTGAGGTTTGAAAAGGGGGTCTTCAGCGCGGATACCCGTATATTCCACCAATGTAAGTGACCCCTTGGTCACGCCATCTCTACAACATTATTCTTGACCCCCTTCCCCTCCCCACTCCGGGCACAGTGGTTTCACTTGCATTGACCGTCTACAACTGAACACAGCGCCACAAGCGGCACTGGTTCTCTTCATTGATTGGTCAATATCCAGT
>JXSR01S053491.1:8307-22334 GCA_000969725.1 Ophiothrix spiculata
TAAAAATACTCAAAACATATCAAATTTATTGTCTCGTCGCAAGGATGTCAAATATATATGGTTTTACCTATGTAGAACGAATGGTTTGGGTTGATATAAGCCAAAAATTAATCAGAGGTCACGTGGAGTCAAATTTTCAAGATGGTCTGATTTTAGTGAACGACGTGTCAGTTTATTTGTCATGAGCTGTACATTCCAAATATATATACATTCAATGAATAAAAGTATTAAATTTTGATACTATGGCACATTTTGAATTTTGGACATCGTGTTTAGAGCAAGAAGTTCCTATGTGCAATGTATGGATTTTTAATTACAGAAAATCAATAATGTATATGAACGAATTTGTTCACCAATTTTCATATTTTGCAAATACAAGCATACTCTGAAATTTTCAAAACGATACATAATAGAATGACACTTTTACACAATTCCAAAAACTTTAAATCCGCTTTTCTCAAAACTGATTTGATGTAACAAAGGAACTTCTTTGAAAATATCTACACAATTAACAACAACAAAAAATCTTCACCTCCAAAGCTTGTCATTATCTCCATAGCCTATTAACCCTCGTCAACCTAAGCTATAATTTTCGACTAAGTCGTCACCTGTGGGGAGGAGGGGTGTGTGAATATAAATTGATGTGCCCAAAGTTGGGTTGTTTTATACCACAATGTAGGGTACGGTCTCTTCTTTCTATTGATACCAAAACCATGTAATATCTGTCATCATATTACAAATAGGTTCAAAAACAATAATTCAGTACCGGTAGGTGTGCGAAATATACTATCTACTAAAGAGTTGCGACAATTTTAGAGCATTATAATGTTGAAGTTTTAAGCTCGTTTAGGCAATCGTTTTGGTGCAGCCGGTTGGGAAAACTCACATATCTTTTTCACCCTGCAGTGGTAAAAATGTTTCCCACCACTGGTCTATGAAAACCTTTATTGTCTTTATTATATTATTTTGATTTCAAATCTGAATCTTATGAAGAGCCGCGAGTAAAATTGAAGAGTGGAGTTCCGATGTTACAATTTGATCGAAATAACTTTGGGTGCATTGGTAGATTAAGGTGTTTAAACCCAATTGGAAGTGGTTTTAACGTTTTCGTGAAAATAAATTAATAAACATAGTTTCTCTTCCTAAGGATATTGTTTATTGATAAATAATGTTTTTTGCACGATCGTTTACCGAGTTGATAAACATGTTTTTTCTACCGAAAAACAATGTTTATCGATTAACAATGTTTTACGCACTATAAACATGACGTGAGAAAACAATGTTTTTCACTTGATAAGTAAATGTTTATCATAAAACTATATTTTTCAATTGATAAACACTGTTTTTCGAGAAACTGTGTTTTTCGTTAAACAATGTTTTTTGCACAATAAACACTCTTTTTAATTAGAAAACATGTTTTATCGATAAACATTGTTTTAGAATGAGTGAAAACACACGTTTTTTTCCTTCTAGTTTTAAGCAATCCGATACTTGAATTGATGACATCGTTGTCAATGCTACTTGAAAGGCCAGTAATACTTGTTTTAGTATTTGAAGATGCTAGTAATAGAAGTTCCTATGTTACATAAAATCACTTCTGCGAAAAAGGGGGTTGAACGGTTTTGAAATCTTATAAAAGTTGTATTGCATTACACATTGTGTTGAATCTTTCAGGGTATGACTATATTGGGAAAATATGGAAATCAGTGAACAATTTAAGCTCTTGTCTTTTATTGATTTCCTCTACCTAATAGAAAATCATAGGAACCTCTACAATCCTGGCCAAAAATACTTGGGACACTTTAATGACAATGAAATAGTTAAGAGTGCAATGGAGAATGGGGTCAAAGATTTTGAGGACGCAGTTTATCTCCCTCCCTGTCCCAGGACCTCCCTCCCCCACCATCCAATGTTGCGATGAACACATGCATACACCACGTTCATAGAGACTTATTGCTTAACAACATTGTGCAGGGGAGCGGGGAGGTTAAGTATCCCAACTATTTTGGCCAAGATTGTAGCACTGAGAATTAGGTTCAAAACTCAAAATATGTCATAATATCCAAAATAGATATTTATTCCATATGTATATACAGTGTGTCCCAGAATAAACCTTACAATCTTTGCGTGCAATTTTCATGGGTTTAACGGATAGTCAGAAAGTATGTAAAGATTGCATTTTATAGCCCATGAGGCAAACTTTTAGATACCGTTTGTTTCATTTCAATAAGTAGTATACAAGAAAAGTTATCTTTTATCAAACTTTTGGGTGGATTTTTGTCTGGTCCAATTTTATGTTTATTGGCCATAAGTAGGCGTGTTTCTGAATGGAATAAAAATTGGTCACCTTGGAAAACTTATCATATCTGTCTTATTTTTACATCAAATGTGTTCATTTTTCAGCATAGATTAAAGTGAGCATGTGCGTAGTAAATAAGTGAACATTGTTACGATTGAGTAAACAGATCAATGAAAATACTCAATAGAGCTTCATTTAAGCATGGACAAAGTAGATATCTACTTTTTCCATGATTTAAGGGGAACTTACGAACTCGTGAAATTGGACCAGTAAATTGTACATTCAATTATTTGACAAAGCACAACTTTTGTTCTACATTACCGATTGAAATGAAACAAACGGTATCTAAAAGTTCAACTTATTGGCTATAAAATGCAATCTTTACAAACTTTCTGACTAATCATTAAACCAATGAAAATTGCACGCAAAGATTGTAAGGTTTATTCTGGGACACACTGTATATTTGGAATGTGCAGCTCATGACGAGTAATTTGACATGTCATTCACGCAAATCGGATGCTGTTTAAAATTTGTCCTCATTCGAGTGAATTTTGATCTTTATCTGCTTAACCAAACCTTTAAGATATATAAAAGTATATATGTGTCGTGCTCTGGCATAATGAGCGGAAAGTCGCGATTTTCAAAATTGATTTTATGACATATTCTAATTCTCTATAATCTCAGCTTTTGACTGATATATAATATGTCATACTTTCTTTATACAATTTTCATTTAGAGATCGAAATACAAGACAGTCCACTCAAAATCTTTCAGTAACAAATTGTCGCAAATCGATTTTAAAGTTTCTGATTACTATAGTGTATAATAGCAAAACGCGATCAATAACCCGTGAATAATTGCACTTCCCGGCATAATTGACCTTCAAAACGCCAGATATATATTAACACTTATATATTAATGCGTTTTATGTCAAAAAACGAAATTTGATCTTTTCATCATATTTTTACTTTAGCAGCCATTTATTCAAAATCTTCAATCGCGACTTTCCGCTCATTATGCCAGAGCACCACACATATATTTATAATCTACTCGATGAAACGAATAATGTGATATGTTACTTGACATATTTATACCATTTTAAAAATTTGACCCAAAATTCACTCAACCGTAACAACCCCTTCCGGCTGCGTAAATCGTCAAATTTTCTACTCAAAAGATGCATTTACCATCAATGCACCTGAACATGCAAAAATGTCATTTTGACCAAAATGTAACATAGGAACTTCTATGACTTGGGTCTTCATTTGTAAACAGAGAAGAGTGATATCTTTAATGTAATCGAAAATCAAAGTTAATGAATGGTAAATTTGAGACCTTTTCCCAGAACAATAAGCGGAAAATCGCACACTTCAAATTTGAGTATACTATTATTTGAATATTTCACATTCTCCGCTTTAAAATGTTTTTAAATCCACTGTAATTCAAGTATTGCGATTGCTGCTTTTTAATACAGTACGAAAAATTGATTTATTTTAAAGTAGTGTCAACACCTCATTTTAACTTAATTATCAGCATCTTTCTTCGTCACATATTTTACAAACTCATACAAACGTGGGAAAGTAAGGCTTACATTATATACATTTATATATATTTCCAGATGTTGACGAGTGTTCAAGCTCTCCATGCCAGAATGGTGGCACATGTAAAGATGACGTGAATGGATATGCTTGTACTTGTCCGTCAGGATATAGTGGTGATCGCTGTGAGAATGCAGGTGAGATGGAATTGTTCATCAGATAGTTGTAAATATGATTACTGTTATACAAGCATTTTAAAACATGCCACTATGGCTAAAAAGGAGTCATTCAACCAAAGAATTAAATCAACTATGACCCATGGCCCTAAGACTTCAGATATGACTCAGAACATGAAGAATAAACTAAAGGTTGACAAACGTAGGTTGGGGAGAATCATGCTTAAGGCTACAGTCCCTAAATCGTCTATCTCGGCTGAACGTCATTTTAACTGCAAGTTTTTACCTACTTAAACATATTAGAATATTACGATTTTTGGCGTACACATGGAATAGAGTCTTTAGTTTATTCATGAGACTTTACTAGTGATTTAGCAAGTCCATTATCAAGGTCAATATGATGTCAATAGACTACTTCGAAAAATTGACGCCTTTTTCGCCAAAACCTCATAATTTCATGATGTTCAAACTTTCGGCTGTTTTCAAATTTTGACAGATTGTAGGCTTCATACTTTATTTTATAATTTTTAATATTTTATAAATATGTTGTGTTGATTTTGAATGATAATGTAATAAACCTGCGTTGTTTTGACCGAAAAACCGGACGTGGGGATTCAAATGCAATGTTTATTCCATTAAAGAACTCATTAAATTCCGTTAATAAAAATCGAATATCGTTTGTTTGATTTTTATTATTATTATTATTATTATTATTATTAAATATTGCTTAGACTTTCTAACTAATTTTTTGATTCCTTAATTTGATCGGATTAGATGTTAATTGTGCTTCTGGTACGTGTCTGAATGGTGGTATCTGCCTGGATCGACCCGATGGAGTCAACTCTTATACATGTTACTGCCTGGCAGGATTGACGGGTGACAGATGTGAAACAAGTAAATATGCAGGTTTAAAAAAAAATCAATCGATTCTTATTATTATTAATAAATATCGCTTAGACTTAACTACCAAATTTTTGATTCCTGACTTTGATTGTTACTAGATGTTAATTGTGCTTCCCGAGAAATTGGATTTATTCAAGTCTTGGCCCAGCGATGGAATCACTCATTCCACTCACATCATCCATAAACTAAATTAAATGTGTCCCGCCGCGGCAAAAGAATACAGTTGTCGGCTTCTTCATGTTGCTTATTGTAGTATGTACACTTATTGAATATATCAGATATGCTAGTATACATCAGATATGCTACAATGAGCAACATGTAGGAGCCGATAACTGCATCCTTTTGCCGCGGCGAGACACAAATAATGATTATTCACACATAGTGATACATGCTAAGTGATGTGACATCTGGAATTCAGCTGAAAGCCTATAGACATTTTCAATGGACTATTAGCATCTATTCTGTAATCGACCTCATTAAGCGATTTATAAAATCCAAGTGTCGCCAAACGAGAGAACAAAGTTGGTCGCAAGATTTTGTTTTTTAACGCAACCGGCTGAAAAGGCTGACTTTGAACCCTTATTTTCTGAAAAAGGTGATATCAAATGCAAATTTGGAACGAGGTATGATCACTTTGTTTTTGGGTTTTCCCAAGAATGTATATGGATTTCTTGCTGTTCATAAAAAGCATTGTATGGTATTTTCTATAAAAAACAACAATTTTTGCAGCAAAAAATTTATACCCCTACATCATTTTTGTTTTAGAAGATACAAATCGTTTGTTTGACTAGTTCTGGTAGAAAGGTAGCTTTGACGTTAAAAGCATCGTTTGATATTAGTCAAAGGTTGCAGTAGTTACCTGGCGGATCGTCAAAGGTGTTATTGCTTCTTAGAAAGCCATGCTCAAATACAAGTAGTTTTCCGTACGGTTATAAAATTGGTGATGGATTAAATTTCTGAAAGGTAATGTCATTAACACCATCGAAATCACAACATAAAACTGGCTGACGAAGGATGTAGCATCCGAAAGTACTCCCGAGGTACGTAAATGTCTGAAGTTTGACAGTTTAATCCATTGCTAATTTTATATTAATTACTATGTATACGTATAAACCTTCACTTTTAAATTATGCTTATGTTTGATGCTTATAATTTGTATGACGATGATTACAAAATGAAGGGGAAAATATTAGGATTTTTTTTATAAATTTCCTGTTCTGATTTAAAACAGAATCATCAGGTTATATTGCCTACTGTTTGCAAAATGTGACATCAGATTTCGTTGAATCTGTCGCAGATAACAAATTGTAATAATCTTGTAATTTGAACATAATGTAATATTATTGCTGTAATGTTTTATTTCTAAGATTAATTATATAGAAAAAAAAATGAGGATTAAATAAGTAAAAATAAGTTTACAAATAACAAAATTCAGCTCAAATTCTTTTTCGATCCTATAATGAAAAGTGCTTTAATTGATACATTGAAATAATACTTTGTCATTATCAGATATCGACGAATGTGAAAGCATACCATGTGAAAATGGCGGTACTTGTACAGATGGAGTCAATGGTTTTAGTTGCACTTGTCCATCAGGGTTTGGTGGTGACCAATGTACTGACTGTAAGTATTGTGATTACCAGATGAAAGAATGACTACTAATTTTACAGCTATGTTAATTTTGGTTTGAGATTTAATTCAAATAAACAGTAAGGTAATTACGGATTGAATGGTTATAAGGCCAACAAGGCCGCAGCATTACCATTCCCTATGATGTAATAATAAATATAAAGTTACAAAGTATTAGAAAGAGTCGGATTTCAGGAAATGTATCAATTTAAATGATCATGTGCCATTTAATTTACAGTCGTTTCAATCCAATAGGATAGATAGTGCTATTCACAAAAATTAGTTTTGAAGTGGTATTCTGTTATATACTAACACATTTTTAAATACGAATAAAGCATCTGACATCACGACCAATTTACTTTACATTTTCAGCCAACATTTTCACAAATCAAGCAATCAAATAATTGATCATGTAAAATCAATAATTTAAAATATGCGCCCTCATTTTACACAAATTTGAATTAAAAAATGCAAATAATCGAGCTTAAAATGAACTAAATTTCAACCAAATTGAAATAAATGTTATTTTGACAATGGGTTCGAAATTTTATATTCAACCACCGAATGGCATGACATATCTGAGAAATATGTCAACACTGCTGAAGAAATTGTTCCCAGACTAGGTGGAACGCCTAGCTGGGTACCGAGGAAGACTCTTCAATTGAAAGCTAAAAGAGATCGGGCAAAGAAAATAGTCCTTATCGACAAAACATGTCATTCGAGGAATACATGGAGATTATTAAACACCACTCTCAATGAGTCCTACAGACCTCATGAAATCTCTGGAAATCTATTAAACCCGACCCTAATGTCATGAAGAGGGATTGGTCGGCACCATCGAGTGAGAAGGAACTCTTGGAAGAGTGTAGGGATTATTTCAGTGACCTTCTTGGCAATGATAGTAGGACATAAGGACCAGAACTATCTCTTCAAGCTGACTACGATCTTCCAAATTGTCAGGACCCACCGACCCTTGAAAAAACAACGAATTCAATCAAGGGGATGAAAGACATTCGAGCATTCGGGATAAATCAGACATGATAAAGTCTAGAAGATTTTCCTGTTTACACAAGAAAGATATAGCCCGAACTATGTGTTGCGTAAATACTAAGACTCTGCGGCGTATCGTATTTAAATAATATAGAAAATAAAAAAAATGCTGTCAATATGGCCAACTTGCCCCGCATGTGGGGTAAGTTCACCCACCCAGTGGGGCAGGTTGGCCCCATTTACAAAAAAAAGAGTCATATTCATTTTACTGTGACACATTTCATACATTATGTTTATTTTAAGTGAAGCACGAGAATGTGCTGTATACAAAAATGTCCTTTTAGGATGAAATGCCATAATAAATTAGTACCATATTGATCTTTTAAAAAGATATGTTATGACCTACAGTGTTATCTGCATGTAATATATGCAATATAGGCCACATATATCCTACCAATCATGTGAAAGTGTTATTGTGCTCGAGTCTGAGTAAGTTATCATACCATCTTGGGCAAAATCGCTACAGGGCCAACTTGCCCGTGGGGTAGGGGGCCAACCCGCCCCATAGTCCCAGTCTAGATTTACCCTCGTGGTATACCAACAAAACAAAGAATAAAGAGGATTTGATCTCATGATATGTTGGAGATGTACCATACCTCGTAATCAATAATAATAACTTTAACCAGCGAAGCAATATCTTGACACTAGTACAAAATTACTTTTGCTCAAAAATATTACTAAGGTAACTCAAAAACTCGTTTTATTGACAACGAACACAAAGAGCTGAGTTCGGTCTTGTAAATTTTATGGTAAATTTGATGCTTTATGCATAACCAAAAATCACCGATGACATATCTCTCCCTAGGTCACGTGAGCAGAAACACAAAGGTGGGTCACCCCACCCCGAGGACCAACTTGCCCCACCCTCCCCTACACCAGAATCACTACAAAATGGTGGCGATGTTATGGAAGTAGTCATTCATAATTTCTGCGTTGAAGTCTACACTACACTTATACCTCAAGAGCAGTGGAAAACAAACATTGTAGTCTCCCTTCCAGAGAATGCCAAAGATTGGAGACCATAGCTGTATGACCAACTATAGAGGAATCCCCCTGATGTTTATAACAGGTAAGGTTTACAACCACCCTTGCAGCAACAAGTTTATCGGAATTGGAAGAGTTACTGCTTATTGTGTAAGCTGAAAGTGAGGCCCTTGGTCTTCGGCTGAACGTCAGCAAAACCAAGATTATGATTGTAGGAAGTAATGGGCATGAGGACCCAATAGTGGTATATGGTACTGAAGTTGAACATGTGACACAGTTAATTTCATTGGGTCACCATGGTCACTGATCACTACAGTACTAGCAGTGGTTGCTCTACACAGCTGCGAAGACGTATGGCAATGGCCAAATCAGCTATGGTTGGTCTGAATAAAATCTGGACTTACAGAGACATCACCAAAGCAACGAAAAAGCGTCTGGTCTCTGCGCTTATTTTTTCCAATTGCTACATATGGTTGTGAATCATGGTCACTGACAAAAGCAGACAAGTCTAGGATCACCTCCTTTGAAATGTGGTGTTGGCGACGTATATTGCGCATCTCTTGGTTTATGAAACGATCAAACATCAGCGTCTTGGAGGAGATACAACCAAAAATGCGTCTGCTATCTCATGTCCAAAGCCAGATATTGAATTATTTTGAGAGATGACGACTCCTTAGAGAAAATCATCAAGTTGTGTCGAAGGGAGAAGGAACCCTGGAAGACCCAGAACCAGATGGATAGACCAAATGAAATCTATGACCGGATACCCCATCCATGAACTTTACAACCTTGTCCAGGATTATCAGAGGTAGCGTGATGTTGTTGCAGTCACAAGCTGTCAGTCATGACAGGACCGTACCGATCGACCGACCGAAGGTTTACAACAAAATATTGCTACCTTGAATCAGAGAGCATGTCGATCCTATACTTAGAAACAATCAGGCTAGATTTCATCCGGGGAGAAACTGTGCACAGACAGTCCACATCCTGGGAAGATTCATGGAGGCCTTCCAGAGTTATCAACTTCCACTTACTATCACTTTCATCGATTTCAAAAAGGCCTGTAACTCAATCAACAACATATCAAATATGCGGCACTATTGCAACCTGAAGAGACTGGTAAATGCAATAGGTACACTGTACAACAATTCAAAAAGTGCTGTGATGTTGGACGGTAAAATATCAGAGACTTCCAACGTGACAACTGGTGTATTACTGGCTCCCTTTCTTTTTATCATATTAAGTGACTTTTTGCTGCAGAATGCAATGGAAGTAATGATTCTTGAGTGACGACTTAACGACGTCGGTCGGTTCAGGAGACACCCTGCCAAATTCTTAAATAATCTAGAATTTGCAGACGATATAGCCCTGTTAGAATCACCCATTAAAGGGCAAAGGCACATTTATCTAGTACTGCAGCAGTAGCAAAAAGCTTTAGTCTGATCATCGGTGCAGTGGCGTAACAGATATTATTCGCCAGGGGGAGGGGGAGCAAAGACCTAAAATTTCCCCTGACGGAAAATTTAGTGGTTAACCTCATAGAAAAGCATGTTAACTCAATTTTTACCCGAAATTTGTGGTAATTTTTTTCAAGAGTACAAGGGTAAAAATGTTAATGCCCCCTTTTTGCAGCAGGTCGCCCCTTACAAGCGTTTGTGAACGGTCCCTAATGCTTACATGATATACATTTACATATATTTCCAGATATGGATGAGTGTTCAAGCTCTCCATGTCAGAATGGTGGCAAATGTAGAGATAACGTGAATGGATATGCTTGTACTTGCCTGTCTGGGTATAGCGGTGATCGATGTGAGAATGCAGGTAAGACGGAAACTTTCATCAGATAGTTGTAAATATACAGTTCAAAATAATTGAGTCCCCCCTAAGGAATATTGATTTTTCTTGAAAACAGTTAGGTCCTGTAATATGTTTCAAATTGTAAAATGAAGGCTAGAATGATACATATTCAACGTGCACTAAAGTTTTAAGTAACACTTAACCTTCTTACTAAAATGTTCCCATTTTTGAAATTTCGTGACGAATCAAATGTTGCAGTTTCTTGTATTGGAATATGAAAATTGATGAAATTTTAATTGTAAGAAAAAATCAAGAGTACTCATTATTCTAATGGTAAGCACGTGTTAGGATAAAAAAAAGGACGGTGCTTGATCATTCATGGTTGAATTAACAACTTACGGGTTTATTGTTGACTGAACGTGAATTAAAAGTGACATCATCCTGAGGACTCTGCTTTTAAAAGTGCTTAGATTGTTTTCTCAATCAATTTTACCTTTAAACGATGTTGAATTTGACACAGAAATTAATGTTTCGATGCTTCCTTTACTTGATTTTGAGAAAATGGAAAACTCTTTAGCATATCATTTTGCTCCGTTAAATAACTTCCATCGATAACTGCAATTTCTAGGACGTTTTAAAATGTTCATCTACACTTACCTGATATTCATTCAACCGTGAACAAGCCTCTTACCTTTTCATTCACAGAGGTAATAAACATTTGAATAATGTTTACTACGAGGCAGAGTTAAAAGTTTTCCATACATTTAAAAAATTCGATAATTTTACATATTCATTTACAGAAAAATTACAACTTTTAATTCACCATGAAATTTCATAAATGATGATTTTTCAAGAAAAATGTTACGTGTTGTGTGAAACTTTATTGCACACTGAATTTGTATCATTACAGCCTACATTTTACAGTTTAGAAAAAATCAAAAAGTCCAAAATGATTTCTAGAAAAATCAATATTCTTTAGGGGGGACTTATTTATTTTGAACTGTATATTTGACCGGTCATATCGAAAGGTACCTTAAGGGTCCAAAAAGGAAAATTGATTGTTTGGTCTTATCTGAGAGATTGTATTTTAAGCTTTAAAATGACACCTTGCTTTTGGTTATTGGATGTTCGATTGCAAAGTTACATCCAAATTGGTAAAAGGTATTGGGCTGATTCAGAAAACAACTATAGTTCTGAGAAAATCGAGTTTAAAGTTTCTGTACTGGTAAAACTTGAATGGAGAAAGGATTTTTATCTCGGTTTTTAAAACATTTGTTCTATGTTTTGGATGTTGGAACCTGATTATTATGATAGAACTTCAAAGGTAACGTTTCTGATGAAATTAGAAATTCGACCTTGGATGTGATTTTTGACTATGCTCAGCTTCAATGGCCCATATCTTGTTATTTACTATGCCGACCTTAAGGTACCTTTCGATATGACGGGTCACATATGATTATAGTTATTCAAATTTTTAAAACATGCCACTATGGCTAAAAAGGAGACATTCAACCAAAGAATTAAATCAACTATGGCCCATGGCTGTTAGTAAGACTTCAGATATGACTCAGAACACGAAGAATAATCTAAAAGTTGCCAAACGTGTACTTTTATCAACACTAAATAGCCGGGAATTATGAGGCAATATATAAAATAACATAATCCCACTTACATGCGCGTCGTAGATACTGATGCGAGTGTGACACGTTCAACGCGCGCTGCGTCTCCTGCAGTTATGCCGTGTTCAGCTACGCACGCGCATATCTGTATCAATTCACAATGTGAACAGGCCCGCCTATTTGATTTTGATCAAAGTATAGTATAGGGATAATCATGCTTAAGACAAAGAGACCGAAAGACAAACGAAAGGACCCAAAAGTTACTGATATCATCCAGGTAGTGACACAAAAGAAGACCGTAGACATATCGCTTAGCTAGAACATCAGACTGTTGTTGGACAAAGCTGATAACATAATGGTTACCAATATATTGCTAAAGACTTCCGGGAAAATAACAAACATAGTGCAGATATGAGATAATCACATTTTTAGTAATTGGTCGACAATGACTAAAGATGATGATAATAGTGATGTTGTTCCTTATTTGCAAATTAGAAAACTTTGGTGATGTATTTGATATGTCATTGTAATGTGAGAGCATCGCGAGACCATTGGTGATTGACTCGTGGCATTTGCACATAGATTGACCTTGAAGAGGTATTAAGAGGGATTAAAATGCATGAGAACTACCAGAAATCGCATAATCATGATGATGCACCTAAATGTTATGTCTTTCGATATTTGTCAAGACGTTCTCTAGATGTCGTCACAACGATGCTTACCGACTTAAAAACTTAAAAAAATTTGTAGCATTTTATATCTTCATTTCATTAAATCCCGTTAAGATATAATCGAATGCAAGTTGTTTGTTTCATTATAATTATTTATAGATTAATAACTGCGTATTACTTGACGCGAGTGAAATTGTACAACAATAATGCACCGCGTGCTGAAGTTGGAGTTGTCCGCACTTTTTGCCGAGTGAGTTGGACAACTTCGACTTCAGCACAAGGTGTATTATTTTTGTACAATTTCACGAGCGCCAAGTAAAAAGCTGTTATTAATCTAATTCATACACGACAATGACTAGAATAAAATTGCAAAATTAAACGGCATAATTTCAATAAAACATAGAAAATACAACCAACCACCGTCCTATTTTAATATTTTTAATTTAGATTTACCCTTCTTTTAAAATGAAACTTGCCATAGAAGCGCGAGTATGTTACGCGTACGCGTACATGGAATTGTACAACGCACTACACGATACGCAGCGTGCAACTAGACGACATTAATGAATGCGTATAAGTTACCAACTGTCCAATTAGATTTACAATTTCAACGCGTACTTAACGCAGAGTGTATGAATATTAAATATCGCTTAGACTTTCCAACTAATTTTTTGATTCCTTAATTTGATCGGATTAGATGTTAATTGTGCTTCTGGTCCGTGTCTGAATGGTGGGATCTGCCTCGATCAACCCCATGGACTCAACTCTTATACATGCTATTGCCTGGTAGGATGGACGGGTGACAGATGTGAAACAGGTAAATACAGCTTTCAAAACAATAACAATAACAATCATCATTTTCAAAGCGCCTTTTGACATACATAATATACAAAGAGCTTATGATTCGCTGCAGGTAGATCGATACAACCATTTCACTCCACTTAGAAATGGTCTGTTAAGTTAATTCTTTTGGTTCTTAGATTGTAATATATACCCTCTGTGTTGTTCCTCCTTTACCTGGGTAAAGTATGGGACAGATGAATAAAGTGACAGTTTTAGATCCATGAAAAAACCCGATGTAGTCTAGGGGCTACCGTAACCCCCCATCCCTCCCCTTAGGCACAAGCAACTGTGATGTTTTTCTGTTAGCTAAGACCCTAAACTTTCCGAATCTGCCTGTTTGCCAAATTGCCTGTGGTGGGTGTGGTCGTGAGGGCGCTGTTTTCAAAATGGCCGCCAAAATACCATATTTCCATCATAAAACAGCTTGAAGTAACTTGTTAATAACTTAATATCAGCTTTTATCATTGAAAAATGACTTCTGGAGATGCACCAAACACAGTAGGCTTAAATAAGGTAAA
>JXSR01S053491.1:61170-76710 GCA_000969725.1 Ophiothrix spiculata
AAGTGTTTAGAACATATCCTGAAAAAATGAACTGTTTACCATTAATCATTCGAATTTATGACTTGTTTTAGTAAAAACAGGCCATTTTGAGAAAAACACGTTTGAAAATTACAGTTTGCATTGCCGTCTATGGAGTAATTAACAATTAATTAGCTCATTATGCCAAAACAAAAGTGATATTTGACTAAAAAGCTACTTGAATTGAAATAGATCAATAATATTATCATCATATCAAAAAATGTTTTTTTGACCATTTTGACCATGTAACACATTTTTGACCCACCTCATGAAATGCCACCATTTGTGAGATGCTCGGTGGTTGGTTATTTATTGTGCCGGTTTCGTGACGCGATCTTTGTTTGGTTGAAAATCGCAATAAACTACATAAAGATGAAATACGTATCGAAGGGAGATGATCACGGAAGCCCGACTCTTCAAGTTTGTTGGACCTAAAATGAGAGTAAAATCACTTTTTTGACAGGTTTAGCTGGATGGCTGAACTTAATTTGGATTTATACAGGAAACCTTGGTGATATAGAATTATTTTAGTTGATTTTAAAACAATTTATAAGGACTTTAAAGCAATACTATAAAGTGTTAAAAATGAAGTGCCCCCTGTCACCCATGACTTTTGATTTTTGGGGCTTATTGGGTTGGTTTTTGGTAGATATTAATATCCTCCAAACGATTTGGCTTAAATATGCTTACTTTTTCTGTTCTGGCCATTTGTTGAATTAAATTCGGGATCCCGAATTTAATTCAACATGTATTAGTAATTTAGTATAAGAAAGCATGCATGTCATTTTGATATATTTTTCAGTGGCAAAACATTTTTTTGACAAAATACACTTGAAAACGCTTTTAGATAGTCACATATTCCTTCATTTTATTATGTTTTTACAATAAATCATTTTTGATCAAAATCTTATAGTATTGCTTTAATTCCTTATTATGAACAGGGTCCCTGGGACAGGGTCCTAAACTACACAATTACAAATTAGGCGATATGTTGGAGCAAGGTGGAAACCCCAAAAACCCCAGAGTATGACTCGAGGCAGTTTTGACATTTTGGTAGTTTATTTTTTTATTTTTTTTCAAAATAAATCAAGAGTAGAATTGCTACAAAGTTTTCAGCCTGCAAAAACCTTTGTATGTTACATAGATGGTGCAATTCATGATCAACCCTGCCTTGGTCTAACTTAACTCAAGCAAGCACTAAGACACATAGGCCTAAACCAAGGAACATAAAGTCATAATAAACTTGCTAGTCCAAATATAAAATAGGCTCGCCAGTCCAAATTTTTAAAATGACTCGCTGGTCAAAATTTTAAAAACGGCTCGCTACATGTAGTCTGAACAACTAACCCAATTTTAAATTGGGTTACTATAATCCAAATTGGAAAAAAAAACATGATTAAAATACGCACAGATTATTTTCCATTTGGACTAGAGAGCAGTTTTTTATAATTCAGATTACTACTCACTGATTACCGATCCTTTTTAAAAATTTGAACTAGCAATTCTTTTTAAGAATTCAGACTGGTGAGCCTTTTTATAAAATCAGCCTGGCAAGCTGTTTTCACAATCTGGACTGGCCAGCTGTTTTTGAAATTTGGGCTGGCGAGTCCTAAATTTGAAATACAGACTGGCGAGCCTATTGCAATTTGAACTAGCAAGCTTTCAGATTATAGCTAGCCCTTGAACTAGCAAGCTTTCGAACTAGTGAGTTGTTGACTAGTGGACTCCACAAGAAGTGTTGTTCCAGGCCTTCATTTTTAAGGCGGGCTGGAGTGATTGCTCTGCTATGCTCGCCTAAACAGTCTCTTAGGAGAGCAATATCTAGCTCACCTTAAACTGCTAAAACCCGCTAATATCTAATGGTGTGACCTCAAATCACTCTCCTGACAACTCTCCTTGAACCTTTCAGGAGAGTAATTGTTACCTCTGTTGAAATTCAGATTTTTAGCCTATACTATAAGAATCATTGACTGGTATCTTTAACAGGGTAGTGACGGTAGCAAGACCATCCCTCTGAAAGAAGGGGACACAACCGTGATCAAGATAGAAGTCTCTGCAGAAGATGGGACCACCAAGGTTTACCAGATCCATGCCAAGAGATTGTCAGCCAGTGATGCTTCGCTCACTGCTATACAACTATCAACAGGAACGTTGCAACCAGAGTTCAGCAGCGATGTCCTGGAATATACAAGTAAGTTGTCAGATCACGTTAGGCCAAAAAAAAAATTGTTTGGTTGTCCTCCACAACTTTTTTTGCAGGCAGGCAGATTTTTTTAAAGATTTTTTTTCCAAATGTAAGTCAAAGCTACACCAAATTATGGCCTATAAAGATGCAAATAAGTCTACTATACCGAAAAATTTTTGTTTAAAAAATAGTATTAAAATGAAAACAACAACCTAAAAAATATTTTCAAAAGATCAAAATTAAAAAAAAAAGTTTTTGGAAATCTGAAAATTAGGTGCGGTATACTTTTGTACAATAAAAACTTCTTTCCAGTTTCGAAAAATAGGGGCGGGCGGTAGAGGACAACCAATTTTTTAATTTTTTTTTGGGGGGGGGGTGGCCTTAGCTTGCACGCAAAGGGCTAGGGCATGCATCATAGTCCCTGTATGTGGGAACATTTTGGTGTTTTTAAAACTGTTGCTTTTTCAGAAATTGATCAAAATATCTACCAAAACCTATTTTTGTCCTCAAACATAATATTTAAAAGCAATAGTTGGTGACAACAGGTACAACCATCAGTGACAACACTATGTCAAATGGCAGAAGACTGCCACAAGTACCCGTAAATTTGTCACTATTAGTCACCCTTTGCAAGCCAACGTTGTACCAGTTGTTACAATTTTCGTATTTACCATTGTGTTTTTGTTATTAGCACAAAATCTAGAAAACAAAAAGTTTGATTCGCAGCTTATCATTCCGCCATTCATCATAGTGTGAGCCAACTGTTAAAAAATCAGAACAAATTATAGGGACAAACAATAATTTATTGGACAGTTTATACAAAAATCAAGAGTACAGGGCCCAATTGTTTGTAAATGCAATCCCTGCATGGATTTTTGTCTAAATTGTCCAATGAATATTTATTTTGCCTTTAGAATGAAAAAGTTATGGAAATGCTCTTAGTAAATCCAAAAAAGTATGGTACCGTACCAAAAATTACACAGAAGTGGTTCAAATTGAGAGAGAATTAATTTACAATATATCATCTAAATCCTAATTTTGTACTTCAGATGGATTTACAAGGTAAAAGATCAAACAAAGCTCCTGGGGATGATTTAATAAAGAGAAACAGTTTCATCAAAAACAATTTGTTTACCCATCACAGGTGTAGAAACAAGATCTTTTGAAAATTTGAAACTAGAAACACTGTTTTAACAACATTTTTTGCGTTGGCATCAAAAATTAAAGTTGATACAAAAGAATTGCAATTTTCTCCAATATTCCTCAAAATCATGGAAAACTACTGGTAGGTTATATTACTATACACATATTCTATTGAGTCATGTAAAAATATATGTAGGTAAAAAAATAGTGGGAATAATCTAGGCCAGTCCCTTTAAACTCAAGAATTTTCCTAAAATATATTTGCTTTTTTGTGCAGCCTACCATTGCATACTGTTTTAGGCTAATGAAACTTGATTATTAGTTTCCCGTCACCCGCCCTCATAACCTTTTCAATTTGACCAAAACTTTCATTATTTTCATGTAAAAGTCAATTATCTGAAAATTGAAATGGAAATAATCAAAATTGAAATTCTCAAAATGTTTGACATCACCTGCTGATCATAATGAGCAGTATTTCTTAGTTGTAAGGGTAGAGGATGTGGTAAATAATGAAAATTAAAGGATTACCTCATGTTTCTATTGATTGTAAAAATTGCAAATTTCTTTTCATAAAAACAAATTCAAATCTTTTCTCAATCTGTTGCAAAATTTCTGTAATGATGATCTAAGCATTAATACCTGTTTTAAGACTGTCTTTTATTAACAATATAGGCAATAACCATGTAAATGAAAGTTTTGACAATAATGAATTTTTCCAAAATAATGAATAATGAAATCATGAACTCATATTTTTTGGGAAAAAATGTGACGGGAAACTAATAATCAAGTTTCATCAGCCTTATAGATTTATCTCTTGACTTTATTTAAGAAAATATCCCATTATCAGAAAATTGGTAACTGTAAAATGAGACAATGAGGGTAATATCACAGTTTTATATTAAAATCAACAGAATTGTTTTCTTATTGACCATTAATGTAAAATTATCTTTTAAATTTATTTATCCAGGCATCGTTCCCAGTCCATCAAAGTCACACCCAAAGCACCAGATAAGAAAACAGGGGTCAAAGTATGTGGTAATGACCCTGGGTCAGAGGTCAAATTAAATGTTGGTGAGACATGCATAGATCTAGAGGTGACATCTGCTGATGGGTCTAACACACAGGTGAGTATGTTTTTGAGAAAAGTGTATATTGGGGGGGTACTCAAATTTGGTTTGGGTAGGGGCGTGCCTCTGGGAAATTTAAAAAGCCACCCATCCAAATACCAATTTTCAAGAAAAAGAAACCCATCCATATACCAAATTTTGAGTCGCACTTAATCAAAAACCAAATTTTTTCTGTCAAACCTACACCGTTATTCACAAAATTCTCTAAGGTTTTGAGAAGAATTGTCAAAATTTGTGCCAAATGGCAAACATTTTGAAAAGAGAACCCATCAAAATACCACATTTTGCGAAGAAAAAAGACCAATTGAAATACCAGAGAGCCTGATTTTGCTACCCGAATTTGCGGCACGTCCCCTATAACCCCTTTTGTACTAAGTACCCCCCCCCCACCGGATGTGACCATCCACTGCAAACCTCCAGTAAAGTTGGTCCCTGGTCAATATTACTTTTGTCACATTCAAATAGAACATATTTTCAGCTTAAAAGCTTGATACTTGTTTCAGTTATTATGATAACCATAAGTTTTAGTGTTTTCATTTATTAAATTTCCCTGCGTACTGCATCGTTTAACTCGAGCGAAACGCACACAATCGTCTGCAATTCACAAGCACTGGAATTAAGCCAATCACACGCTGTAAATATGTGCGACTTTCACGCAATCCACCGTAGCAACAAGCGTCGTTCTCCAAAAACCTCGCGAACAGAGAAATTTAATTATTAGAAATACTATATTATTCTTGGAAACATGACAAGTCAGAATATGTACAACTGAAAAATCTTGCTTTAAAATTTTCATTTTGTGTACATTTCTAATTCAACCACGTCTAAAATGTTACTTTTCAAATAATTTGGATTTGGAATGAAACCTTATATTTTACAAATAGTTCAAATTGCCACTACATGAAAAATAATTGGACCAATAACAGGGAACATACTGCTGAAATTAGCCAATTTTTGCCTAAAAAGGCTAATTTTTTGCGTGCTCCACGCGCCCTTAAGATTTTGGTACTTTTTAGCTTTAAATGAGCAGATATCACTGCAAAAAAACGCACATTTTTTTGCACGCTTCGCGCGCTGGAAAAGAATTTAGGCAAATTTTAGCAGAAATTACCCATTTTAGCCAAAAAGAGGAGGTTTTCAAAGCTGTTGGATTTTTGTTTTTTTGGGGGGGCGTGTCTGTTCAAGTTGCCCCCCCCCCCCCTCTTCGGGGCGCCAGTTTCGCTTCTTGCCCCGGGCGCCAGACACCCTCGCTACGCCCCTGATTTAATATGCTAACTTTACTGGAAGTTTGTGCTGGATGGTCACATAATCAAAAAATTTATTGCCACTGATGCCAAATTATGGGCTCTTTGATAAACTAATATTGTAATTTACATCAAATGCACAGTATCTCTACATTATGAGCCAAATATTTTTGCCCTAGAAATGTTGCAATTGATGCCTTTTAAAGTTTTGAGTTAAAAATAAGAGTGAATTAGTTCCATTTATTTAAAAAAACCTTTAAAAAAAGTGTAGTCTCATTTTAAATTTAGGGCTACAGTCATGCCTTTAATGGGACCCAAATTCTACTTTTCCAAGCAGGTTTTGTTTTTTAGGTGATTTTCTCATCGACCAAGTAGTTTTTGTAAAAGATGGTTCTTATGGTAAGATACATTTCTTCATACTGGCCATAGTCATTTAACAATTAAGGAAAAATCAATATATTGACAATATATTAAAGTTTATCCCAGTACGATATATTTTTAGCAAAGCAATAAAATTTAACAGATGAAGTAATTGTTTGAATGATTGTGATATTTTTATGATTCCAGACATACACTATTAATATAACCAGGAAGTGGATGGGCAGATATGTTGCTTTCAGTGACCCAGCCCTTGCCATGAAGTATGAATGCCCCATCACTCTAGGACCATTGTATAAACCAGTGAGCATCAAAGGGTCTGACCCAAAGCATGTCTTCACCGAGCCTATGATAGATGAGATGACCAGAACAGCCAAACAAGATCCCCTGGATGGAACACCCCTGGAGGTAGAATGGAAGCACCCAGAGCCGGGAATAGATGCTGAGATGTCGAGTGCTATTGTGCAGTGTTTTTATCAATATGCTGGTAAGGCCATTGAAGCAATACTATAAGATTTTTGATCAAAAATGGTTTATTGTAAAAACAGCATAAAATGAAGGAATGTGACTATCTAAAAGCATTCTCAAGTGTATTATTTTGTCAAATAATTGTTTTGACACCGAAAAGTGGATAAAAAGTACATGCATGCTTTCCTATACTAATACACATGGAATTAAATCTGGATCCCGAATTTAATTAATAACCTGCGTAATAGCGCGATCCAATCTAGTAAGATTATTTCTACTTTTACGCAAACTACTGCGCGGTCATTATCAGGTAACAATGACTTCTGTTAATGACCCGCGTAGCGCGTATGCTTTAAACGCAGCATTACGCGCACGCAATGATATCGCGGAGGTCGCGTTTGACTAAACGTAACGCGGACGCAGTGCCTAGACCGATCGATATTTTAGCAGATGACAAAGAAACAAACTAAATAAAATTATGATTTTCACCCGTTTTTGGTCAAAATCAGTAAGGATTTTAAAGATAAAATCACGGTTATTAATGACAATAATAACTTTGCACCATCTTTTAATTCGGTCATTGTTTAAAATCGTCGGTGTTTGTTTTGTGCCTCGGTACTTTTCTTCGGGAGCTACGCTCCCTCAGAAAAGTACCTCGGCCCAAAACAAACACCTCCGATTTTAAACAATGACCTCAAAAAAGATGGTGCGCAGTTATTATTGTCTAATTCAGCAAATTGCAATACAGAAAAAGTAAGCATCTTTAAGACAAATCGTTTTAAGGGTATTCATATTTACCAAAAACAAACCCTATAACCCCCAAAAAAATCAAAAGTCATGGGTCATTTTAACACTTTATAGTATTCTGTTCAAGGACCCATATAGGACCTTTATTTGAATGGAAAGAAAATAATAAAATTCTTCAGACTACCCTTGACTTTGCACCCACACCAATGGTCGCTTACAGTATGACACTCAGGGCCGTACGAAGCAATATGCAAGTGAAAGTGAATTAATCCTGGTTGTTTTTCTCAAATTTTCTAGGATGTGGTGAGAAGCTTCCATACAGTGAACTGAGCAGCTGTGCCAAGCAGTGTTCTCTCAGACCCAAGCTGGAAGATGATATTGCTGTAAGTCGCACACACACAAAATGCAAATTTCAGTCCCCAGCAAGCTTTTTCTTAAGCGGACAAGGACCAGGAGCCATAAATCTGAAGAAAAGCAGCGCCTGGTCCTCAAAATTTCAAGGCTAATCGCTCCTGGTTCCCTGGAAATTTTGAGATTCCCTGGAAAGTTAGGTTTGATCTTGAACATGGAAGTTCATTTCCCAGTTTTCATCTTGTCAGATCAAGATTAGTTTAGTAAAATCTATATCTGAATAGCTTGTTTATTTTACACCATAGGGTTTGCTTGGACCTACTGGAGGTCCAGTTTAGGGTTTATTACATAGTTCTTGATGGCTTAGTTGGTTAGTTCCCGGACTGTTAAACATGAGATATTGATCGTTTCATGTTCGAGTCCAGCTGGACCTGAGTGTGCGAAAATTGTATATTCTAGTATGAGGGTGTAAATTGCTCAAGCTAAGGTTGCGCCAATTAATGTAGTAGGCTGCAGTAAGCCCTTTGGCCCCAGGGAGTCCAGGTAGTGATTTAACCCAATGATTAGAACAAATTGTATATGCTCTGTAAAGTGTGCTGAGGCCGCGTGGAATTACAAGTCAGGGGAGGCGTAGTACACTATAAATCACCTGCATTTTTTTATTGGACATGCTTTGATGATTTGGAAGTACTATTTAAAAGAAAAGAATTCTCTTTTATTTAATCTCAGTTTGAATTTTACATTTTACTCGTGGACTAAACTGATTGTTTATGTCCTTTTTTCATTTCCTCATAACCCTTAATGCCCATGACATACTTACAAGACACATCTAGCATCTAGTATGATTTCAGATGCCACGAAGACACTAAACAGATGCTAGCAAGTTAAAATATTTTCAATTTTAGAATCTCTGTTAGCGTGTAGCTAGATGCTAGCTTTGTCTTGGGCATAAATCAAACATTTGCTAACATTTCTTAGGAAAGATTCCTATCAAACCTAATCCTTGCCCTATTTTTCACCAACTTGTTTTACCTAGGGAGAGACAGACACCTGTAAAGATTGCAGTAGGAAGATTGTGAAAGGTGAAGGAGATTGGCACATAGCTGCCTTTTGTACTAGCAAGTTTCCTGACAGGGAAATCAAGCATTCAGTTAAGGTATGTTAATTTGTGGTACTTCAATAAGGCCCAAAAAAAAAAATTGTTGTGTTGCCCTCACATGCCAAAAAACGGGAGGACCGGACGGTCGGATTTAATTTTTTTTTTTAGTATTTATGTAAGTATGACCTCCAGCTCTTGAGATAAATGGTACAATGCAAAATATGTGAGGTGAGGAGTGTTTTTTGTGCGAAATATATTCATGAAAATTTGACAAATAAATGATTCAAAAAATAAAATAAAAATTGTTGTTTGCTAATATTTGTTAAAACTCATAACTAAAACGGTAGTACACCTTCCGGTTCCATTTATTTCATTCCAATTCAAGAATTTTGAATTATTTTTTTTTGAATATACATACAAAAAAGAATGTGATGACTTCTGATCGCTGACCTCTGCACAGAGAGTGCTAGACTTTTACGTATCTGCACGCATACTAGTAGTTCCGCGATCGAGGATTTCAAGTATTACAAGAGACCAGCTAAAAACTAACCTATTTGCAGTATCGTACTACGAATAAGAGGCAGCTCGTCTACTATTCGCAGTACTGCAGATACTGCAAATTTTTATTTAGGTAGGTGGCATCGGCATCTTCTTATTCACAGTCCGATACTCCGAATTTATTCGATACTGCGAATAGAGTCTTCCAAAACAAAAACATGTCCGTCGAGTCGCCGAAGTATTTACTGCATTTTCAAGGCGAAAAACACGTAAATATCAAACAAATTACAACAAATGTATACAAAATAAAAAATAAAAATAAAAATGCCGGTCGTAGAATTTCAAAATTTACGACCGGGCGGGCGAGGGCAACACATCAATTTTTTTTTTACGCCTAATGTTGACCTTTTGTTACATCTCCATTTGTGATCCACATTGAAGTTATAGTTGTTGAAGTCCCATCCAAGTTCATCACTCTGATATTGAATGTCACAGTTATATAGCACAATATTATGTAGAATGCAGAAACTGTGTGCTACCCATAGATATAGAGGGGAGATCAGAGAATTTTTTTATTGGCCCGTCTAATGGCATCGTCCACAGTGGCATCGTCAGCCATGGGGCTCAAAGTGGGGGTATTCGGGTCCACTTGAGACAAACCGAATCTCGACAGACCACAAGTGGGCGCTCATCAAAGATGCCTCATTTAGTTGAGCCTCGATTTAACCAGCAGACACAAAATAAGCACCAAAACAAAACAGACACAAAAGGTTTGGACATGCTACAATTGCAACAAGTTATGATGCAACTTCGGGACAGACCCGGATACCCCCAATTTTGTCTTCATACAGGAACCAAATAGCGCCAAGTCTGTGATTTCCTATCTATGACGGTATCCCTATTTTTATCAGAGCAAGAGCAACAACCAAAATGAATAATGCATCAATAAAATACAAACAAACAGACAAATAAAAATCCATGCATAACTTAGAAATATCCTTAGGGTCAAAACATAGTCGGCCTTCAAACAAAATTTTCACTACCAAACATTTGGTTGTGACCTCAAAATGATGATTGACTCCAAATAAAATAACTTCAACACCAAGTTGAGACCAAATAAAATTTTGCGCTAAATTGAACATGTTTTGAATTGCCATATACATTGCCTCAAATGTTTATACTTTATAATTTGATCGCAAATATTTGAAGATGTCACGAACAAATGTTTGGTAGCGAAAATTTTGTTTGAAGGCCCACTATGTTTTGATCCTTAGTGGCTTTAATCCAATAAAATAACTTAACCTTTAAATGAAAATTGATTGTTTCTATTAGATATTGATTTCTAATATCTTATTTCAGGAGCATAGTTGGGAGAAGAGATTCAGTGGGCAAAGTGTTGGGGAAACCAATGTAGAGAAGCTGGTGTCAGAAGCCAAGAAACATATTCAAGATTATAGAAACAATCTACCCAAGCATGGTACGGTTTGAAAAAGATATACTTAGTAGAGGCGAAATGTAAACAGAGGGAAAGTAATCAGTTATGTAATGCACAGGCAAAGTGTCAGTTACTTCAATTTTGAGGAACCAGAACCAATGCGATTGAAGCCTAAAATTCATAGTGAAACAATCCAATACGTTGTGGTTAAAGATTGTTTTCGTCATGTGAGTGCAAGATAAACTGACCTTTTTTCTTTAATGTGCATTGCACACTTTATAATGTTCAGTCTTGTGTCAGTGACTCTTGAAATGGTTCTTCAGGTGACGCCGAGCTTGATAGTCAGTATCGTACTCTGACAAGGGATTACTAATTTGACCAAGAATGTGGCTATTGAGCCAACCAAATATGGGAGAGGAATTTTTAGTGATTTTTTTTTCCAATCTAGCGATAAGGTGTTAGATAAAAATATCACATGGCAGTCATTGCAGATACAACTTTCTTGCACTCACATGACTGTTTGATGATTGACAGCCTAGTTGAGAGAAATGAGAGTCTTCTTCTGATATAAGCGTGGGCTTCATTAATGAAGATTTAACACACAGTAGAATCATTGAATGTTAGTAAGACAAAAGAGAAAATGGAAACTTTGATCTGTGTTGAGTATGATTATGAAGAAATTGTTTGTACACCGAGTTTCTCCTTTCATTCCAGGTCAAGCTGGGAGATATCAGGAGGGCAAGTCTCCCCTAGATTTCCTCAACAATGCTGCTATCAATATTGCCTGTGCAATCAAGAAGAATACCAAACAAGCTGATTTACACTTCCAGTTAGGGATGATACTGGAAGAACAGTACTATGCACAGGATATGTTTGGGCTCAAAAAGGAGGTAAGCACATCATAGAATCCAGAGGGGGGGGGGGGGGGGGGGTGGTTACTCAAATTTGGTTTGGGTAGGGATTTGCCTCTAGGAAATTTGGAAAGAAGCCACCCATCGAAATACCAATATTTAAGAAAAAATGACCCATACATGTATCAAATCTTCTAAACTTTGAGCCAAATTTAATCGAATATCTCATTTTTTCTGTCCGAATTTGCTCTATCTTGGCAAAATTTTCTAACATTTTGAGAAGAAATGTCAAACTTTGCGGCATTTGGCACATATTTCCGAAAATTTTGAAAAGAAAACCCATCAAAATATCACATTTTGCGAAGAAAAAAGATCGATTGGAATACCAGATAGCCTGATTTTGATACCCGAATTTGCGACACATCCCCATAACCCCTTTTGTACTAAGTAGCCCACCCGGGATAGAATCATTGTTGTAAATAAATTCTGATTACATTTATTTGACTGAGCTTAGGAAAAAAAAAAAAATTTAGTCTATTTAGAGCCTATGTTGTTACCCACTAAATATTGGATGCTGTATCACATGAGGCTAAATATAATATAGCACCAAACCATAGTACTTGGAACAATTTTGTGGAGGATAATAGTGCGTGTACAAGAATCATTTTTAGGGGAAGCAGGTTAGCACAGCGGTACTCTGCTTTGCACCAATGAGTCCCAGGTTCGATTCTGGGTAATGAGTGCTGTATGTGCATTTGGTTTTCAGGCCATGGTTGCTTCAATGGGTTCTTCTTCGGGTACACTGGTCTTCCTCCTGCATCCAAAACTGATTAAAGAAAGATCTTGGGCCCAAGTGGAAAAAGCTTAATTAGAGGCTTTCTTGGGTTATCCTTGGGAATTAGCCTAAACATTTTTTCTTTCTTTCTTTAATGGCCAATATATTCATCCTTGAATCATTTGTTTTTATTGTGCATTTTTACAGGATGATGATCTAGATGCAGAATTTGGTGGTTTAACCATAGGCACAGGTCAGTCAGCAAAAGACTCCAGTAAAGAAGATGACATCCAGGCCATATGTGAGCAGAGAGGGGCGGGAAGGAATGCCCCGCTGGCTAGGCAGCTGCAGGCCATTGATGAAGAATATAAATACTTGATTGAGCAGGGGCAGTCAGGCAAGGCTGATTATGTGCAGAATTTATATGTATGGAAATCTAAGCAGGCGACACAGGTAAAGAAATATTTGACCCATCATATCGAAAGGTACCTTAAGGGTCCCAAAATGAAAACTGATTTTTTTGGTCTCATCTGAAAGAATATATTTTAAGCTTTATAATGACACCTTGCTTTTGGTTATTGAATGTTCGATTGCAAAGTTACATCCAAATTGGTAAAAGGCGTCCGGCTGATTCAGAAAACTATAGTTCTGAGAAAATCTAGTTTAAAGTTTCTGTACTGGTAAAACTTGAATTGAGAATGGATTTTTATCTCGGTTTTTAAAACATTTTTTTTAATGTTTTGGATGTTGGAAACTGATTAATATGATAGAATACACTTTAAAGGTAACATTTCTGATGAAATTAGAAATTCGACCTTGGACGTGATTTTTGACTATGCTCAGCTTCAATGGCCTGAATCTCGTAATTTACTATGCCGACCTTAAGGTACCTTTCGATATGACGGGTCACATATTTCCAAACTTAACTGGTGGTTGACCATCTGTAACCATTGGTTCTGGCCAGTAGACTTTTTCAAAACACAACTTTCCAAGAATTTCCAAAGCTGATTTTACACATTCCGGCAATTGTTGATAGGAAAAGTAACTCACAATAACCAGAATGTAAAGTTTGCATTCTGGTTAACTGGTTGCGTACAAATTCAAACTTCTAATTAGGGTTAGCACTAACGAGTCACTTTTAGTGTGATGCGCTCCGAGTTGACTGGCAATTGTGAGCTTATTCAGATGATTTCAAATGGAAATTTCACTCTTTCTGTCAGTGAGCATATGGTACCCCCAGCCAAAAGTTGTTCAGAATTAGTGCCTCTAACCATGTATGGTTCTGAATATCAGTATTTTTCACTTTTATTGCATGCAAATGCTTCAGAATTTTCTGAAAATCTTGTTTACAAAAAAGTGCATCCTATGAGCTCGTATGTGATTGGTTGATTGGCCACATGATCGATGTTCCGAAGATTTCCGAAATGTTTAAATCGTCTGTTGCCATTGTACTGAATGAAGGCAACCACCCAGAACTGCTGGTTCAGGGCCGTCATCACTGGTTGCATTTTATAGTGACTTTAAGTTGTCATATTGATACATGGTTTAGGCATGTTTAACTTTATCCATTTCTGTCTTTGTATTCTGAATCAAAAATAGAGTGTACTATGCCTAGTGCAATGAGCAGATATTTTAATGATGTGAGACTGTCAAATAAACTCTAAAGTCATTTTTAATAAATGAGTTATGTATTTAATTTCATTATGCTGCATTTTTCCTATATAAAGCTAACAAATATTTATATTTCAAATCAAGTGAATAAAAGTGGTTTTTGCGTTTCCATTGCATGCAATGTTGAAACTGTGTCAAGATGTTTGTTAATGGTTAATAGGTACTTATCATGTAATTTGTAGGAATCATGCTACCAAAAAGACAAAGTGATTGATGTATTGCTTGTAGTGATTCTTGCAAAATACGCCATGGAAGTAGTGACGTCATAATTTTTGCAAATCACCCAACACTTGCGATCTCGTTCCAAACAAATGTGGTGGCCATTTTTACCACATGTTAAGTCTATGGGGAATCATTTCCATTTTAGTTTTAGTACTTTTGAATTCAAATGAAGCAAAAATAAGTATAAACCACGGTATGTGTTATAGAAAAAGAGTCTTATAATAGACCAGCTAGAAGGTCATCCCTTTCACTATTTTTTCAGTTGTGAACAAAAATCGAATGTAAAGATGGTCTGATTTTTATATGTACGTACGTATTTTGTGTTCATATGTATGATCAGTGGAACCACTACAGACATGATCATTTGTTTGGAACCAGGTCGCTTGTGTTGGGCTTATTATCATAAATATGATGTCACTGACAGAGTCCAATATCAGTATACACGCTGCTATGATGTCACTACTTCCACGGCGTATTGTCTAACATAAATTGCATTTTGTCTGTTCCAGGATGGCAAGGCAGCACAAGCAGCCTCAGATCAAGAGACTCCATTAGGTCAAGCTTATCTCAAATACTTAGATGCTCTGTCACTAGACCAAAACAATGCGCTCTACAATGTGCATGTTGGTAGGCTAATGCTATTACAAGGCAATGCAGTTGATGCGATACAGAGACTACAATTGGCTGTTGGGCTCAAGCCTACTTTCATCTTAGCCAGGTAAGCAAGGATTTCATGAAATATGATATGATTGAACAGTAGTTCCATGTAGAAGAGTCCTCAGGCTATAATATGTGTAAATTTGATGTTCATCTGATCATTGATAAAGATTTGGTGACTATGGAGGCATTACTTTTTGATCCCGCCTCGTAAAATGTAGATAGGAGACAAGTTAATGTGACCCCTTGAGTTTACAATCATATATAGTAATGTAGCTGCTTACATCACCAATACATCCTAGTTTCAGTGTGGCAAATGTGCATAAAGCAGTAAATATACATGATGAATTTATTGTTATTTAGTGAATTGATTGGTGAGTCTTCTGCGCATGGGTGATTTTCGTGCCGAGAGGTAATAAAGTTACCTTCCTGACTGGTGGGTGTTATTTTTGTTTAGGCTATATTGTGTAACATACTAATTCTAATGAATTTATCGTTGGGCAGGTAACTTTGAAATGTAACCTGCCCAACTGACTAAAATTACCAATGTCCAGCCCAGTTTCTGGATTATAGAATAATATCTTCTTGTCTTGTATTTAAATTTTTGCTATGGCATGAGGTGATCACTTTGAAACTGAAGAAGCCTGATGGTTGGATAAGAATGTTAAATT
>JXSR01S053500.1:500-11081 GCA_000969725.1 Ophiothrix spiculata
AATAATAATAATTCCGGCATTTATATTGCGCCTTTTCCAGTGGATACAAAGCGCTGGCCATTATAATTACGCCGTAACAAGGGAATCCTCAGAACCATTTCGCCTTAAACTAGGCCATTTGCGGCCAATGACCGAAGGCGCAGACCTATCAGCACTTAGGTTGTGATATTCCACCCTAAACAGCTCCCCAATGCGCTCGGGTCGACGAGGCAAGTGTGATAAAGTGATTTGTCCAGGTTCACAACACGTTGGCACTAGCGGGCTCGAACTCACAACCTTCCGTTTATGAGTCCTTCACTGTTTCGCTAGGCCACACGCGCCCACGTGCCGAAAGTCTTGTTAAAATCAAGATTGGGAAAAGTTGGATAGCATTTTGTTGTTGCTGCAAATTCTGCGATGGATGTCTATTACACGTTTACAATCCATGCACTCTATATAACATTGCTAAAACCAAATTCAATTGTCTACAGTCTAGCCACTCTGTGTCTGATGCAATTATTTTTATATACAGAACATATCTGTCAGCATGGTCCAGATCTTGACATGCTGTGTCCTATATTTTATCAAATATGCTGCGAAAACACAGTCACATTGAAGAAAAAATGACAATTTTCAGACATTAATGCTGCGATCACATAGAACTATACTATTCGGGTATACGGTGCACGATTTCACCTGGACACGCAGATTCAATCGAACGTGTGACTTTAATGCTACTGGGTCACATAAGAGGGCACTATTCAAAAAACATATAGCTCGCCATGCCTGTATAAAATATAGCCATCGAATAGCGTATAGCTTATAGTTATACTTCTATCTGATTGCAGCTTAATGCTGCGATCACATAGAACTATACTATTCGGGTATACGATGCACGATTTCACCTGGGCACGCAGATCCAATCGAACATGTGAATTTAATGCTACCGGATCACATAAGAGGGCACTATTCAAAAAACGTATAGCTAACCGTGCCTGTATAAAATATAGCCATCGAATAGCGTATAGCGAATTGCATATACTTATATGTGATCGCAGCCCTCATCCTATCTGAATGGCTGCAACAACATGGATAACAATTTGAGGCAAATGTGTACTTATTTGGTATGTATTAGACCAACCAAGCCTCTTTAGGTCAATGGAAAAACAACAACTTTGTCTCAGATTCCCGCATGCAGAGGGTTAAAGTTTCACATTTTTACCACATTTCTTTTTTTTTTTGGTTTTCAAGGGATTTTTTGCAGCTGAAAAGAAAAAATAGTGGTCTAAAAAAACAGAATTTTAAAAATCTGTGTAGTGCATATAGTCCACACATTGTATATTGGATTGTCTCCAATCAAGCTACTATGTTTAATAACTAGACATCACGCTGGCATTAGTATGATGAAATGGAAAGAGTAGGAGGCACCGTAATGTTGATAATGAAATCCTAGCCAGTCAGTATGCGGATTCCTTTCATCCATATTTTGTTATTCATCAATGGTCTTCGTTTCACTTTCGGTTTCACATGGTTTAAAGCAATGCCAATCCAATATTTTTGATCATGAGAATTGCATTTTAGGTTTGAATACCGTATTGTTCCTAAAAAATGCCCAGTCTCTATTAAACGCCCACCCCAAAAAAATTCAAAGAAAAGTGTTAAAAAACATTCAATTTTGTAGCGTTTTAATGTATCATTAAGCTTTAACCAACAATAGCTAGTAACAGGAAACAGTACCAATGAGGTCGCGATCCCGGAAATGATGAAAAATTGTCAATTGTCAGTACTTCCAGGTTATCGGGCCATATAACAGTAAGTTGCCGTAATTGTTAAGCTTACTTAGCGATTTTGTGCAAATTTTGATGTTGAAAATAGGTCTCTAATAATCGCCCACCCTTCAAGAAATGTCGCCGCCCATGGGCGTTTATTAGGAACAATACGGTATTAGCTCAGACTCAAGTTTGCCAAGAAGTTGTAGCTTTTGATGTGGTTGATATTATTAATTTCTGTTTACAAACAAACCCCAAAACAACGCACAGTGCTTTTGGTGTGGGGCTAAAAGAACCTGAGACAAAATTGTTTTTTGCCTTACAAAATTTTTTTTGAAGTAGAATAGCTCAGCTCAAGATTGCGGTAAGTACAGATTCCAGGGCCCTATTTCATAAAAGTTAAAATCAAGTCTAAAATTTAAAATTCATCCTATCTTCTTTCTATGAAGAAAATTCAGAAAAGTCTTTACATTTCAAGTTCCTATATGAAGTAAAAGATAATAGTAATAATAACATTAAGATAAACTCAAAATTTAAAATTCTACTCCAGACTTTAGATGAGTAATTCATCCTAAGTTCCATGACTTAGGTTGATTTTAACTTTTATGAAATAGGGCCCTGATCTGTTTTTAATTCCTTGGTCATTCCTTTAATCAATACCAATTTTTACCATCTTACCTGGCCCAACAATGAGCTCTGTTGACCTTTTGCCTACGATGTGGATTTTATCCCCAAATCCGTTTTGGGCTATGATTTTACTGGCTGCTTCTGCAATTGGAGGGAATGCCTGCAAAAATAAGTACAGATAGATATGTGGTATATAAGAAAAGAAATGTAGAAGCAAAACCTGTTGATAATATACACTCCCGGTCAAAAGTGTTTGCGCACGCTTAAATACGGGCAAAAACGTAATCATTATATCAAATGACCAAGACTCTGAAAATGGTCATGTTTTTTATAGGTGTTTAATGTGTCCTATATAAGTAATTCATGTTTCCTCTGATATTCGATCTTCCATAACCATAAAAATGGCAGATTTCCTGGACCATATACAAATACACCACACCCACTTTTTGATATGCACCTATGTAGTTTATTATTCAATGCTCTTTATCACAGTGTAGCCGTAAAGAACATTTTCAGGTAATAAGTTTTCACAAATGTGAAGTTATGTATTTAAACTCTGTTTATTATGTGCAGAAGAAAGTACACAATATGTTTAGCACGCCATATTTTCAAATGCGGTAAATGCAATTCTTGTAGAGTTTTTTAGATCTATGTATGTAAAATATAAATCCGAAAAAATATGGCGCAAATGATGAATGGTTCTCGAGATATGACTGGTTAAAGGTTTTATGCGCAAACACTTTTGACCGGGAGTGTACATCAACATGGGGTGCTTGTCATTCTTTCATAAGATGCAAACAGTGGATGTTGGGGAGAGAGGGTATGCAAGCCAATACTTTCAGCCTTTTAGAAATGTTAAGGAGTGATCACCAAAAATACAAGGGGAGGTAGAGATTTTTAAAGTATATTTTCGTTAAAGGGATAATTCATGATCCACTTTTCACCCTCAAGGTCACCTCTATCAAAATTGAGTTTTATAGCTTTTTGAAAGAATCCTCTACTCGTATATGTTACAATCCCAAAACCATTCTTTCATATGTGCTTGCATTTTTGGGTTTTCTAATTGTCGGGGCCCGACAGTAATTATAACACAGTAGCCTATGGGGATTTTCAAAATGCTAAAAAGCTTGTTACTTTGAAACGAACGGTCAGAATCAAGTGAAATTTTCAGTTTATATTTATGTTGTTCTCTTGTTATTATTTAGCTAGAAAAGAGGCGAGGTTTTTGACACACCAAAATCAAGAATTGCACCTTTAATTACCTCCTGTCTTCTGGGTATTACTTATAGTTATAAGGCCCAGAAATACACACTGCCACAATTATCTGATTATTCCAACATTAGTACCCGTAAATGCCTGAAACCACCATTTTAAGATATACGACCTATATTTCAAAGCCTCTGATTAAAAAGCTATTTTTGATGATTCCCCGAAGATGCATTTTAATACATCCTTAAAAAATGAATGTGGTAAATAAGATTCGTTATCATGAATACTCTGATAAAACTTACGGTACAAACGTGATTGTGAATTTTAAACACGTCTCAGAAAATGTTCCTGTTAATAATGCATTCTTCTACCTTACAAACAATGAACCAGTGCTTAAGCATGATCAGAAATTTATGAATTCTGTAGTGAATTTTCAGCTTTCATTAGTATGAATAACGTGAAGGCTTCTGCGGTTTCACTTTATAGGTAATATCTGCAAAAACTGGAAATGTCACATGATGTATCTTGTACACGCTGTCTCCCTAGATTTCTTGACAGGAATTAATGGATGTATTTTGAAACCGATCGAATGCAATCATTTTGATGACTTGCTTTGGGAAATTTAGTTAAAGGAACTAGCCTAGATTTTGATGAAAATTAAACATTTACATTGTAACATTGTATGGAGCTTAACCCTATGATGAAATTAAAAGTAAACTTTAGTAGATATCAGATATTTTCAAAAAAAAAATCATCAATGAGCGTTTTTAATTCCAATTTGAACCAAAACTTCCTTGGAATAGGCTTCCCAAATTCCACAAGTTTTTCAATCTTATCAAAAATCTCTTCAGAATGAGAAACTCAAAAAAATTCAGCTGGTGAAATTTCAAACGCTCTTTAATCAGACTAGTCCATCAAGAAAGACCACAGAACGTAAGGTCGAAGACCAAACGGAGGGCGCCGCACCCTCGCTACACGCATTGCTTGCTGCCCATGGTCCTTCTAGATGGTCTAGCTAAGACAGCTGATCCTATAATTTTTAAGATTTAGTGGTTTTCTTCATGAAATTTTTGGGCTTCGAGGTGAACATTTCCCAAGGATTCAGCTTTCCAAATGCCCAACTTTGCTTTCATGAATCTTAATTTTCTGGACTGAACATTGCAATTTTTCATGAACCTTAATATTTTCATATGCAAAGTTTCCAAAAATACCAGTTTATTCCTTCATAAGCATTTATATTGCTTACTAACACCTAAGATATAAAACCGCAAATACACATGACCTAGATTTCAAAAGCACTGTTTTTGATGATTTCCCCCAATGATGAATATTAATACATCTTTAAAAATAAAATCAGTAGTTAACCTTCTTTATCATGAATACGTTTGATAAATCTTGCCAAACGTGTTTATGAATTTTAAACACGTCTTAAGAAACAAGACGAGTTCCTATTAATAATGCATTTTTTATCCGACAAACAATGAACAAGTACTTAAACATGATCTTAAATTCATGAATTCTGCAGTGAATTTTCAGCTTTCATTAGTATGAATATGACGTGAAGGCTTATGCGGTTTCACTTAGAGGTAATATCTGCAAAAACTGGAAATGTCACATGATGTATCTTGCACACGCTGTCTTCCTAGATTTCTTGACAGGAATTAATGGTTGTATTTTGAAATCTATTGAATGCATCATTTTGATGACTTACTTGGAAAATTTACTTAAAGGAACTAGCCTAGATTTTGATGAAAATTAAACATTTACATTGTAACATTGTATGGAGCTGAACCCTATAATGAAATTAAAAGTAAACTTTGGTAGAAATCAGATATTTTCAAAAAAAAAAATCATCAATGAGCATTTCAAATTCCAATTTCAACCAAAACTTCCTTGGAATAGGCTTCCCTAATTCCACAAGTTTTTCAATCTTATCAAAAATCTCTTCAGAATGAGTAACTGGAACAATTTCAGATGGTGAAATTTCAAATGATGTTTGCTCACACTAGCCAATCAATGAGGACCACAGGGCGTAAGGTCGAAGACCGAACTGAGGGCGACACGCCTTCGCTACACGCTTTGCTCGCTGCCCATGGTCCTTCTAGATGGAGTAGCTAAGACAGCTGATCCTTTAATTTTCAAGATTTAGTGGTTTTCTTCATGAAATTGTTGGCCTTTTCCCAAGGATTCAGCTTTCAAAATGCCCAATTTTGCGTTCATGAATCTTAATTTTCTGGACTGAACATTACAATTTTTCATTAACTTTAATATTTCTATATGAAAAGTTTTCAAAACACCAGTTTATTCCTTTATAAGCATTTACATTGCTTACTAACACCTAAGATATAAAACTGCAAATTCACATAAACTAGATTTCAAAAGCACTGTTTTTGATGATTTCCCCAAAGATGCATATTAATACATCTTTAAAAATGAAATCAGTAGTTAACCTTCATTATCATGAATACTTTTGAATCTTGCCAAACGTGTTTATGAATTTTAAACATGTCTTAAGAAATAAGACGAGTTCCTATTAATAATGCATTTTTTATCCGACAAACAATGAACGAGTACTTAAACATGATCTGAAATTCATGAATTCTGTAGTGCATTTTCAGCCTTCATTAGTATGAATATGACGTGAAGGCTTCTGCGGTTTCACTATAGAAGCAAAATCTGCAAAAACTGGAAATGTCACATGACGTATCTTGCACATGCTGTCTTCTTAGATTTCTTGACAGGAATTTAATGGATGTATTTTGAAACCTATCGAATGCATCATTTTGATGACTTGCTCATAAAATGCCTGCAATGTTTAAAGACACATAATAATGTAGCAACATGCGAGAGTAATGCACAGTTCTGAAACCATCTTGAGAGTCACCATAAACCATATTTGATATACCTATCATGGCCTCTTCTGAATAATAAATGTAACAAGTCTAGACTAAATATATCACCATAGCAATTCTGCACAAGATGAAATGACAAAAAAAATGAAATATATAAGCTCAACAATACAATATGAAAACAAAATATTTTTTTCTGTTCCTTTTACAGTAAGCAAGAAAATAATTAATTAATTGGAAGAAATCTGTTATTATGCCTCTTTAGACTGCATGCACTTTTTAATTAAAAATAGGGAAATCTGCTATTTTTAAAAATACATATCATTTCACTCTTTTTTTAGTTGAAGAATGGTGACAGCATAAATTGTCTTCAAGAATATTTTATATATTTTTTTTAAGAGTACGTATAACATAAACTATAGTCTTCTAGAATGTATCTTAATTTTTTTAAATAAACCAGTAAATAAGAATCCTCTTCCAACAGGATTTGAATTTATAAGCTCTTAACACTGGGTGAACATTACAACATTAACCCTAACCCTTTTTGTTTAAAAATCTCCAGGGAAGGGCCTGTATAAAAAAAATTCCCATTTTAACTATAGATGTCTGAGGTGGGATTCGAACCCGTAATCTTGCACATCCCAATCTGATGTTAAGCAATGCAAGCAATTCTGTGCTCATTGCTACCTCAAATCTGTGACGTATTTGAACTTGGGCCATTTTCTTGATTTCCTTCTAAAGTGTTTGTATGTAGTAAGGAAAGGGTTAGTGTAATGTGCTCCAATACCCCTAACCCATCTCCTGTGAAGGGCCTATATAAAAATGTCCATTTTCAATATGTCCTAGGTGGGATTTGCACCAATGATCCCGATCTGATGTCAAGCAATACCAGGCAGGGGCTGCGTAGGCAGCAATTCCATGCTCATTACTACCTCCCGTCTATGACGTATTTGGACTATTTTCTTGATTTCCTTACGAGATGTTTTAGAATATGTAGCAAGGTTAGAGTTAGGCAATACAGGATCATATGTAAAGGCAGGGAAAATTGGACAAGTCAAGGATCTATAACTCAAAATGTGAATTCACTTGCTCGTACTTTTTCTGATCCTTGTATACATCAAATGGGTGTTTTGTTAGACGTACACCTCAGATGGAGCACCTAGAAGGCATCTCAAGAATCTATTTTACTTTGTGAATATAAAGTAAAAAATACTATCTTGTGTGAACTGAAAGGACAATTCGTTGTTAAAACAAAAACTTTCAGTTGTACAGCTCTTTGTTCGTTTTTATTTCTTATGCCTAAAGCTTGCACTCTTAATAATCAGGTGCTCCAAATTAAACTTTTCTGAGTTATTCTTGATTTTGGATTCCATGTTATCATTGTGACATGAACAATTTTAAAAACTGCTATAAATTAATTCAGAAAAGCATTTTATTTGCAACTACACAGTGTTGTTGACTGTCATTTAAGAAAAATAGAGTGGCAAACTGGCAGCACTATGGATTTTAGTGGAGGATGGGGTAGACTCCAATTCCAGGCTGCATGGAATCAGCCCAGGTAAACTTGGGTATTTTTAGTGGTTTTTGACACAAATTTTGAGAAAAAAGACATTTCAAGAAACGATACTCATAGAAAATATGTGAAATTCATGGTCAAATTCAAGGAATTTACATGTAAAAACATAGGAAATGCAATTGGTGGTATGAAATCTAGATATCATTAATTTGAATTAAACATAAGATTGCAAGTCTCCAAGTTGATCCATCAATGTATAAGCTAAAGGGTTGATTGCATTGTTAAATATTGCTTTATATTGAAAAGATTCAAATCACGTTCACAGTCTTTAGTGCTTAAAAGATGAATATCAAAGCGTAGGTTTTGTCCCTTGGAGTCAGACAGTCAAGGTCGTACATAAGCTTGCACAAATGCAGGTATGATGATGCGATCTGCGAGATGAGTCCGTTGCTAAGGACTAATGTTTGCCTTAATGTTAGTGATGAATGTTTCATAACCATAGAGAGGCAATCTATACTCGCTTATCAAAAGATATAAGGATGGTTTACACAAGTAAACATGTCAGGCATAAGCTTAAAGGAACATTAAGCTATCCAGGTAATAAAAAAATAAAATCCAATTGGTGCTCGCCACCCATCTAGTTGTTGAAATGAAGATGAGTTACTATTGATCTTCTAGGTTTGTTTATAAATAAGCCCACATGATCTTGACTCTACACACAATGTAATTCGCATAAACCATGTTCGTGTTGGCCAGCCACAATTGTGACTTTTGCAAAGGCAGATAGGCAGATCTCCTCGACGAAATGTCACATGCACACCAGATTTAAAAGTGCGAGTCTTCAAATTTTACTCTCCATGACCAACAACCAAGATTTCAGCCATATTCCAATAGGGGTAATACGGTGATCAAAATGAGCACTATTTCCCCTTTATAAATTCCTTGATACAAACTCAAAGTGCAAAATGCTTAATGGTGAATTCATACTCAACACAAATTTAATTCCAATAATTGTCACTGCAATGACACCACAATCAAATTCACAGTTAAAACGCAATGTAAAGGCAATGAACGTTCAGCATTTTAACTCGATTTGTGTTGACTCAAATGGTGTTCCGTTTTGAAATTGATCTATCGTAAGTTAGGACCTGCTTAAAACTACCATCTGCACATGCTTGGTGCATTTGCATCAAGTGTGAATTCAGCTAACTGCTGATGCTGAGTAACTTTCATAACACATCACGTGGAACAATCTGTTGTCTGAAGAGTGCACAAGGTATGAAACTCGAGACTTACCTCACATGCATATACAGTGTCAGCCCCTGACGATGCCGCCATCATTAGTGGTAACCCTGTGCCTGTTCCTATGTACAAATTTTATAATGCATCATGTATCTGTTGTCTGAAGAGTGCACAAGGTATGAAACTCAAGACTTACCTCACATGCGTATACAGTGTCAGCCCCTGACGATGCCGCCATCATTGATAGTAACCCTGTGCCTGTTCCTATGTCAATGACTTTAGCCTTCTTCCCTCTGGAATGTTGTCTGAAGAGTGCACAAGGTATGAAACTCAAGACTTACCTCACATGCGTATACAGTGTCAGCCCCTGACGATGCCGCCATCATTGATAGTAACCCTGTGCCTGTTCCTATGTCAATGACTTTAGCCTTCTTCCCTCTGGAATGCATCAACTTGATCGCTCTTCTTATTCCTTCATAGTATTTCTTATTCTGTAAACAAATAAGACATTGAGAACATTTATTTAAATTTCATTCAAGTATGGGCACAATTATTTTCTGCATTAAATGTTTGCCAACAAAATGCATGCTTTCTTCCTAAGATAATAAACAAGGCTTAGGCCAAATAAAAAAACAAGTTTGTTTCTGGTGACACGCGCGCGTTTCTGTTTAGTTACATATTTCCCGCATATTTTTTTTTTATTTTGATATTTCGCATCTTTTTTTTTTTTTAAAAAAACCCACCAAATTCTGTAAAAAGCTTACTGGAGACTTGCGTAAAAACAAACGAACACCAATTCAGGTGCTCTCAGCCTATAAATTAGTCTTCAATTAATTGTTCATATGTCTGGAGATACAGGAAAATACTCATATTTAGGTAAGATTACATGGACACTCAATACCTATTACAATAACAAAGGCTACAGTTATATATAAAGCCTTTATGGATATTAATGATATTAATGAATAATATACAAAAACAAGAGCATTGTTTTAATGTGTTTTTCTTCCTGGGAATCCTGCATTTTTTGTAAAAAAAAAAGGGGAAAAAAAGGAAAACCGCATATCGCATTACATTTTCGAAAAGTAAAAAATAAAAAGCAGCATACCGCATTTACTTTTTCAAGCATGTTACCAGAAACAAACTTGTTTTTTTTTGGCCTCAGCCCAACTCGAGTCCTATTTAAGACTCTTGACTGGGATAGCAAGGACCCCAAAACGTTACCCAATCCAATGAAAATAGCTAATAACTAAAATTGCACTAAAGAACTGAAATTGTTAGCTGAACAGTTAATTAAAACCCATTTGTTAAAAAGTATTGAATAAGAAAATACTATGATTGTTTTAATTTGCACAGCTGTCATCCATCCAAACCTTAAAAAAAAATAAAA
>JXSR01S053501.1:0-13348 GCA_000969725.1 Ophiothrix spiculata
ATTACGTCTATCCGGTTTGGGCGAGTTTGCAAGTTTTGGGCGAGTCGTCCGATGATATCATTTGGGCGAGTATGTAAAATTTGGGCGAGATGTCTTTTGGGCGACTTGTATTATGGGCGACTTGTATTTTGGGCGAGTTTATTTTGGGCGACTTGTCTTTTGGGCGACTTGTATTTTTGGGCGACTTGCTTTTTGGGCGAGTCGTCCATACTCCCTTACATTGTCCAGGGTTACACTTTTCATTAAAAACAACAAAGGAGTGAAAAGATAAACTGAATTTTGTATGTAAAGTCAATCTTCGAAATAAGCTGCCCGCTTCGCGGGGTTTTTACTCATTAACGCGTGTTGTCAAGTAGTACTCTGCGCCATACACGACCCACTGCGATTCACGCAGTTGGATGTGACTGGTTGTTTACCGTGATCGTCATGCCAAGTTCTTGTCACTGGGGAAAATTGACCAGTCATAATGATTGTCTTGAATTTACGCATACGCACGTATTACGTAGAAGCTCGATTGTTTGAATATTCTGGATGCGATTTTCAGGAAGCTTAGTCAGAAGATAGGACTTTACATATACATGTGATCAGTGATACTATTATCGTTATGATAATTGTTTTGAACCAGATTGCATGTGTTCTCTCTAAATGATGTCTGGACTGCCGCAGCGCATTGCATATACCGTAAATAGTTGTTGTTTTTTCATTCACCAAATAGGTTTGATTGTTTGAAGCTAGCGAAACAAAAGGTCTAGCAACTTAGTGTACATCCATACTGACTCTTAAATTATAAAAAATGTAAATTAACTTGACATTTGTACATCACATGATCATCATGTGATAACTTTGTTTCCATCATGTGATCATCTTGTGATAATGTGGTTGCAATCATGTGATGACTTTATTTTCCATCATATGAATCAAATTCTCTTTTATGATCTGTATCGGGCTGTATATAAATTCAAGAAGTGTTAAGCTCTTTGAGATGAGCTCACAGTGAATATATTTATACATTGTTTTGAAATTGAAATGAAAAGAAAATTTGAAATTGGTCTATTATAATGGACAATGGATTTGCCAGTTGCAGTGTTCTGTCTAATGATGTGTTAAGTGCCCATTGCCATGCATCACTCAACATTGCCGATACATGATCTATTTTCAAGTGTACCCCAGCAGCTGTGTGAAGCATGTACCAGCAGATGTGACTCAGACCCGGGAGGGGTACTTGGTATAGAAGTGATTACGGGGATGTGCCGCAAACTTGGGTAGCAAAAGTAGGCCATCTGGTATGCCAATGGGTCCCTTTTCTTTGCAAAATGTGGTATTTTGATGGGTCTTTTTTCAAAATATTCTAAAATTTGCACTACAATGGCGAAAATTTTTTGATTTAAAAAAAATCAAACAAAAATCAGCCAAAATTTGGTATATGGATGGGTCCCTTTTTCTTGAAAATTGGTATATATACATGGCTGGTATTTTTCTTTTCCCAGTGGCACACCCCTACCAAAACCAAATTTGAGTACCCCAGGGACTCAGAACACACCATAAGGCTGAATGTTGCAACATTGGCTCAGCATTAAGCTGGTTTCAGAGTGTATGTCGTGGTCGTACGACCAGCAAGACGTTAAAAATTTCAAATGCGCAAACTTGACCTTGTCAAATTGGAAAATTTTGCGGTAGGCACAACAAGCCGATATATCGATTACTCTGATGAGATAGTTGCAACGACATTTTTTTTTGAGTAGGAATAAAAGTCAACTTTCCTTGTGACAGACCTTTGCGGCAATATGCAAATGTGTCATGCTACCATGCGACAACTCAATTGCAAATGCTTGGTCGTCTGCCGCAACTACAAGCTTGGTCGTCTGCCGCAACAACACCTACTCTGAAACCGCCTTTATTGACAACATGTTTTGTGATACAAAGAGCTACGGGCAAAGCAAACATTTATTGGACAGTGTAAACAAAAATCCAGGGTAGGGGTTCCATTTACAAACAATGGGGCCCTGCACTCTGGATTTTTGTTTACACTGTCCAATAAATTATTGTTTGGCCTATAGATTACACGTGGAGTGTATGGATTTTAATCATGGTAGCTGGGATAAGATTTATTGGTGTTAGGCCAGAAAAAAAAATTGTTGTGTTTCCCTCAAGTGGAATTTCTGAAAAATAAGTCGGTCGGTCGGAAAATGATTTTTTTTTCTAAATAATTTTTTTTAAAACCACCTAAATTATGAAATTTGGGTGCATTTTCCACTATTTTCAAAATATTTTCTCAAAAAACACCCAAACTGAGCAAAATTGGGTGCTTTACCGACCCGATTTTTTTTCCCTTCATTTTTGAATAGGGTCGGTCGCTGAGGGCAACACAACAATATTTTTTTTTGCCTTATATATGTTGTTGTGTTCAGGTCAAAACAGTATTCAGCCATGCTTGTGCCTTGAAGAAGAATTCTTGTTGACTGACTGACCTCTAAAGATTTATTTCATATACTTGGTTAGGATGCTTAATTGAAATAGCAACATTATCTGAAATCTGTGTGTAACACGGATTTAGAAGGGAGATTCTTAACAATTCAGGCAATTTGGACTGTCCACTGCAAACATCCTGTAAATTCAGCTTATCTGTAACTGGATAATCAGTGGCGTGTCCAAGGGGGTGGCTTTTGGGGCTGAAGCCCCCCTCAAAGTTGCAAAAATCATGTAGAATTAGCCTAATTTTGACAAGTTTTGACACTAAGCCCCTCGCACAAAACACCAAGCCCCCTTAAGCCCCTCGCAAGGAAAAATCCTGGACACGCCAGTGATAATTGTTACATGTTCATACATACACTCCCGCTAAAAAGTATTTCCGCAGAAAAAATTTATTCAGCCATATCTCGAAAGATGTTTTGTTTGATTTTCATCATTTTTTAACAGAGTCTATATTGTATAATTATCAAACTATTCCGGAACTGCATTCATTGCATTTGAAAATATGGCATGCAATGCACTATATACTACTCTGCACATAAAAAAATGAGTTTATTCACATTTCTGTACATTTGTTTTAAAACTTACAACCTGAAAATATTCTATCCGTTTGAAAACCTGATAAAGTTACATATTAATGAGATTTGTACTTGTGGTGTATTTGTATATGGCCCATGAAATCAGCCATTTCTCTGCCAATGGAAGATTTAATATTAAAACAAACATCGATTTATTCATATTGAATAGATAAGTTACCTAATACTAGTATAAATCTTTGATGATTTTAGGTCGTTTATTATAAAAAGGTTTATGAACGTTTTTAGTTATGCGAAAATACTTTGGAGCGGCAGTGTATTATGGAAGGGGAGTTATGATTCTTTGAAGCGTGACCTGTCAGAATATGTAAAATTAAGAAAACTTGCATTGAAAGTTTCCATTTTTTACACATTTCCAACGAGGCTACATCTGGAAAATGTTGATTTTCAGATAATTGTACATAATTGAAATGAAAGCTGATATTTGCAAAGAGTTTTAAAAGTATGAACATTTCACATCTATAAAAATCTTAATTCCATCAGAATACAACATTTACATGTATTTTGTACTGTATGTCAAAATACAAAATACTGACTTTACAGGCGTTTGTGGCGATCAGTCACATTTTGAGGTAAAATGGTTTGGTTATTAAAACTGTTGTGGAACTATAAATTGTATTAGGCCATTTCTATAACTGACAGATTTCCATCGGTTGTATATCAGAATTCAAGAACGAGAGCAAAAATGGCATCCCTTACATCATGAAACGTAATTCTTGCCTTCAGTCGAGTTCCGATATGCCGCTACGAACGGAAATTTGCCAATTATAGTATCGTCTTTAATTGGGTGGTTTGGAATCTCTCATTTAAATCTGTGGTGTGTATAGAATTTTGTACATGCATGTATCATAATATTATCTGAGAAATATTTCTTACAAATTTTGAAATGATATAGAAACTTTGACCAACAGGAAATCAAGTCAAATTAAGATGGAACATTTTGCTGTCAATATGCCTTTACAAACATCATGAATTATCTTTTAGAAGTAACCAGGGATGTTTAAAAGGTCTTCCCATAATACCTTTCAACAGCTTAGTGATTAAGAATTAGCAAGTAGAATTTACACCAGGGTCACTTTACCACTACAGCTGCGTATTTGTGGGGTTTAATTTGTGAATTATTAAATAATGGGGTAGGAAAAAATATGTGAGATTTGTTTACATTAACATCAAGCTGAAATTATGCCCTCTTTAAAGTCTATTTCATTCAGACCTCGACTTGCTAATAGATATTCGGTAGCAAGTTTTTTAAAGCTCATACATTTTGAATGGAATTATGGGAAGTGCTTTAAATACCCTTTGAGGTGTAACATAGATTTCATAAAGTTAATAGAAGTTATACTTGGTCCTTGAATACAATTTTGTAATGCTCAATTTGTTTGTTACAGTAACATGTCAGCTTGAAAACAGTGTTTGTTATCTAATTTGTGTAGACATGTTGATTCTCTACATGTAGATATAGTTGGAAAACAAAAAAAATTAACCATAAAAAAAAAGACACTACGCTACACTGCCAGCACATTTTATACAGATTATATACCCCATTAAATCTTTCAAACATTATTTTCAGGAATTGAACAACTCAGGGTGATTATCATCATCTTGAACACCAATAGGTGATTTGCAGAGCAAATGGCACAACAAAATTAACTTTTTGGGGGGCTGTCATACTTTTCAAGTAGGTTGGTCAGGTGATTTTTTTCTGTATTATATTGACCTAAAATAGCCCAAAAGTTACGAAAAATTGAAGGACAAAATAAACATATTTTACATCGGTATTTGAAAATAAAAATAGCCCAATTTATTAAATTTTGGTTAAAATGACTGACTTTAGATTAATTTGATAAACCTAATAAGAAACTTTTATAAAACAGGAAAACTGGATCAGTCAGGCCATTAAAACAAGGTTGTCATTTTTCTTGGCCTAATTCTGACTTGAAAGTAGGACATGATCTATAATACAAGAATATTTGTCTGGTGCGGAGAGCCTTCCATTATAACTGATGTTTGATGTTTGGTAGGCTCTGATTACACTGATTAGAAAGAAATGTACCGGTTGTAGTTGTAGACGTCATCAGCCTAAGCATCTTTAAAAGCCCAGCTGGCAACACATATTTGACGGATCGTTGCTCACCACTGAACAGAGGAAAAAACACTCTGTGCAGCAGAAAATTGTAGCATTGACTAAATCAAAATGGTGGAGTGTAATCAGGGCTTACTTTTTTGGTGGAAAATTCCTTGTACAATGTAAACATAAGTTCAAGACTGCAGGGCCATGTTGTGTGTTTGCGACCTGCACCCTGCGTTTTTGTTTTTGTTTACACTGTCCAATGGAAGCGCCAACAAAGGGAATGTTTTCACCCTCCTATCAGGAGAGCCCAGGGGGTGCTCACATTGACTTGTTATATGTATGTGCCTGTGTTTTGGGATGGGGTCTTTTACAGATTTTGGTATAGCGACGGAGTGATTTTCATCACGGATGAACGCACCCAATTTAGGGAAACTTGGTCAAAAAGCACTCAATTTAAGTACAGTTGGGTGTTTTACTGTAAAAATTGATATACTCATAGGTGGGTTTTTGTCAGAAATAAGTATAGATGGGTCACATTTTCAAAGTCCAGCAGGCACACACATGTACAAATGTTTTTGAAGACCCCACTCCCGTGTTCTCCATTTCTGGATTTGCCCATGCTGTATCTTGCTGACTCAACCCAGTATTTTTGTGTAAAAGTTTTGAGCTACACTGTTCAGGTTGTATTCCCAGGGGGACAACTCAGCTACATTGGTTTACATATGTGTGAACAAAAAGGAAAAGGGGTCATTTTTTCTGAGCAGTATAGAAAGCTCTGACCATGTTATGTGGTCTAAAACATTTGTTTTTAACAAAATAGGGTATTTCAACTTTTGGGGGATGAAATTGAGCTGAATCATTTTAGGGTGATCTTTTTAAGGAGAGTTAAACTTTCCTTAGGGTTGTTCAAAAATATACGTTCATGCACATGTATATCAATATGAGTGGTTCCCCAGGTTTGTATTACTATGCAAATGTTTCTCATAAGTAACATATTTAATGTATGCACATGACAGGAAAATCTGAACTTAATTGTTTACAAAACTTTCAAAAAGCTTTTAAAGTGTTGTATGTCAATTTAATGTGTCTTGGTAAAACTTAAAAATTGAAGGTTTTATATGTTTTTGTTGTAAAAAGTACTGAGAAATTGTCACAAAAATGTCCGTGTTATGCATCAAATGCTGGAATATTTGCCAAAATATGTGTTGATTTGTACCATATGTAGTTATAGTAGCTCGTCAGACTTCTACTTTTTTCAAACTATTTTGGTACCAAAATATTTCTCTCTTTTTTTGTATAACCCATATTAAATTTATGGCTGAAGTGTGTCTCACTTTTGAGATATATAAGTGTAACTGTATCTGTTAGTAGTAACTACCGGGAGTAACTATAAAATAGTTTACACAGTGAAGCACATGCAGCTGCAAAGTTCTAAATTGCTTATAAAATCAAATTGTTTGACCAATTCAACTGAAACTTTTATACATTTAAATGTTGATCTTTCATATGAAAATGAAACTTATTGAAAAATATGACCATATAACTTAAAGCTGAAAAGAATAGTGAGACGGCTTGCTTTTGAAAGGAGATGAATTGCTATCTTGGTGACAACTTTACAGTGTTCAGACACATTAAAAAGTTGTGTTAAGTCGTAACCAAGTTAATTTATAAATTCAAAGGTGATCCCAGAACGTAACTAACAACGACAGGTGTTTACACATGTGAACATTCGTAGTTAGTCGAGTTACATTGATTCACTAACGCGACTTAAGTTGCTTTTTTAGCAAGTTAAAAACTCGATGTAGGGTGAATTTGGGTATCCTCACTAGCATAGAAACGGCATGTTATTTGCATATAATTTTCTTTAATGTGGTTAGACAAATATCAAGTTATGTTTTAATGGTCCATGGGTGCTATCCATATTAAAGAAGCACTTCATAGGTTCAAATGAATTAGATATTAACCACTTATTGAAAAAAGACAAAAACTTTCTATAAAAATTGTTGGGTACTTTCGCTGCCCATAGGGTATACGCTATGTCCCCATTAGCTATGCATATTGCAATTGGGTAAATTCACTCTTGTGTTGGCTAAGTTCGTACATTGATACATTTCAGTGGAAGTTTCTGGCATTATCCATGCTGATGATAGTGATTTAACCCAACTTAAATTGTGTCTGCCCTCTATATTGATCGTTTTCTGCACAATTCAATGTTGAAACGTATTCATGAATTCCAAAATTCTAATAGAGTGTAGTTACCCACCCAAGTGAAGATACCCGAATTCACCCTAAGACATGTTTTTGAAAGACGTTTTAAGTTGACTTAAACTGTTCACACATGAGCGAGATTTGAATTTGATATAACAAGAATACGACTAAAGATGACTTTTTCATTGTGTTGGAACGTGTACTAGTCAGCACTACACTCTATTTTGTACCCTGGGCTGTAAACCCGGGTTCTTTTGTGTACTACTGTTAATGCCATTATGAGCATTTGTCATAGATATTTAACGGGAATATTATGGTATGCTGATAGTGAGGGTCGGGGTAAGAACTTTTTAAGTCCTGCTTACAATTTGTGTCATAATTCCTTAGACAAAACTGATCATGTGACTTCAAAATGCAGGTGATTTTTTTTCTTGGGAAAAGATCAGAAGTTAGGGACCGTTCACAAACACTTGTTAGGGGGGCCCTGATGCAAAAAAAAAAATATTGTAAAAATGTTTTGCCCCCCCCCCCTTTTCGACCTCAAAAAAAATTAAGGGGCCCCCTTTTTTTGCGACAAAAATTAGTGGTCAACCCCATAGAAAAGCATGTAAACTCAATTTTTACTGGAAAATTTGTGGTAATTTTTTTCAAGCCCCCCCTTCACACTTACGAGGGTGAACAATTTTAAGGGCCCCCTTTTTGCATCAGGCCCCCCTAACAAGTGTTTGTGAATGGTCCCTTTTGCCGATTGATATATTTTTTGAAGCATTTGGAGAAATGAGCATTATTCTCCATCTAATTTACAAGTGAAAATTCAGCTTTATCACATTGGTGCTGCAGAGTACAAACTGTTATTGTTGTAATATTTTTTAAAAACTTTGTTGACTTGTACAATTATGGTTTAAAATGACCACTGTGCTAATATGGCTGCTAGTAAATTTCCGAGCTTTTTTTCCAAGATTCATTGACTTACAAATTCTTATGTTTGTGCACAGTTTATTGTAATTATAGCATACAGATCATGGGTTAGTGATTTTGCAATTTATTTTAAAAATATTTTTGAAATATTTTTTCTACAAAGAGCTGTAAATTTATAAGTTTATTTGGAGCAAAAGAGATGCACCCTATCCTGATCAAACAGATAAAAGATTTTCACATATTTTTTCATTCCTTGATAATGTTTTTATAAGATTATCTATAGCCTTAAGACTCTGTCAGACATCACCGTATAGAGCAAAATGTATGAATAACATACTTATTCCCACTATTGTTTGGTTGCATTCATTGCTGTTCGTCATGTTTGTTAGAAGTACGTTCAATACGGTTTGTCCGTTATGCATACGTTCAACTTGTTATACGGTTTGCAATTGTCCGTTATGCATACGTCCAACTTGTTATCCACATGGTGGTTGTCCGTTTAGTACACGTTCATTATGTGAAACTTTTATACATTTTGGTTCTATACGGTGATGTGTGACAGAACCTTTTGATTTTGAAGGACATGTTGGTATGTTATTAACATGCAAAAAACCTATTCTAGACCTGGGTTCTTGCCTGATAAGAGTACAGTTGATGCACCAAATTAATTACTTTTAAAGTGGGAATGTTAGGATTTTATACATTTTGTTACGCTTTTTTACATGCTCTTTACCATAACGCCCAAGAGGTCTGATTCATTACTAATAGGTGTTAAAATGTCCGTTACATTCGTCACAAATCAGATGATGATTATTTGTCACAGATTCATAGCTGGAGAAAAGGAAAAGAAGATATTGGGACCTTCCCATCATGCCTTGCAAGATATTGGGACCTTCTCATCATGCCTTGCAAGATATTGGGACCTTCCAATCATGCCTTGCAATATATTGGGACCTTCCCATCATGCCTTGCAAGATATTGGGACCTTCCCATCATGCCTTGCTTTTAATGGGATTTTTGTATGGGTTGTAATGAAACATCTGAATTGCAAATTTGGGATGAGGTCTGCTGATTGTGTATATTTCATCACTAAACCGTCTCATTGCATCCCGTATAAAAAAATCCAATTGGAAGCAAGGCATGCTGGGAAGGTCCCAATATCCTCTTTTGAGAAAAGGGACAATGCATATCAAAAAAATATGAACTATTTTGGAATTACCGCATCAATCATTTGAATTTGTTGTGAATGGTCTTTGTAATTTTGAATAAGGTATGATGTGAATTATGATTAACCGAATAGCCCCAGACCTTGTGTGTAAATTTGAAAATAATTTTACGACCAAGTTTTTATCAAGGGAGCTACAGACTCTGTAAATATTTTTTGACACATATCAGATTTTTTGTGGACTATTTGTGGAATAAGATTTTAAATATTATATTTTTTCAGCAAATTTATGTAAACTTTGAATATATGGACCTTGCTTAAAGAAAAAGAGCCAAGTTATATTGTTGCTTATTTTGATGTATTGCTGCACTTTTGTGAAAAACATGGAGGATGTGTTTTTTCAAATGATTTTATGTTAATGATCAATAAAGTCTGGTGCATGAACTTTGAAAATGTTGGAATAGTCCTTGAATTTATTAATTTAGCTTCATTTTGTGAGGGCCCAGTTTAAGCATGAATCTGTAGGTGGCATAACACCCCCATTAGCATTGCGTAAAGTACATTCTGCTAGTTCACAGGTTCACTAGTTTGTACAATGGGCCCAGCACTCTGGGTTTTTGTTTTGACTGTCCAATAAATTTTTATGCAGCCTATAGGCAATGCTATAGGTTCTCACCTTCAGGATAACTAGGATATGCCTATGCTGTATCTTGCTTTGGACAGTGAAAACAAAAACCCAGAGTGCTGGGTCCATTGTTTGTAAATACAACCATTGCTCTGTATTTTTTGTTTACTCGGCCCAATTTGGGGGTCCAAATTAAAATTAGTCGGAAAATGAATCCAAAATTCATAGGAATGTTCAATTGTCTAATCCACTGGCACCTCATCAACTAGCAAACAATATTTTCAGAACGTAATGATCCCCAGCTTAGCTGGGCCCTTTATTTCAATCTAATGAAACTTAGGATGGATAAGGGAACGTTCACAAACACTTGTTAGGGGGTAGGGGCTGATGCATAAAGCCCCAGGCAAAAAGGGGGGGCCTTTAAAATTTTTCACCCTTGTAAAACGGGGTGGGCTTGAAAAAAATTACCTCAAATTCTCCATTAAAAATTGAGTCACGCTTTTCAATGGGGTCGACCAATAATTAGTAAAAAAAAGGGGCCCTTAAATTGTTTGAGGTCCAAAAGGAGGGGGGGGGGGGGGGGGGGGCCTAAAATTGTCAGCGATAATTTTTTTTTTGCATCAAGCCTCCCCCTAACAGGTGTTTGTGAACTGTCTCCAAGTAATCGAGTTTTCAATTTTGGACTATCAGACCTGGGTTAATTCGAGCCCCGGGTCGGGCAGTTTTCGTCTCCTTGTTTCCTTGGGCAAGAAACTTTACTTGCTCCGTGGTTAGGAAGTCACGTAAAGCCAGCTGCGGATCCAGGGGGTGGGTGGAAGGGGCGGACACCCCCGTAAAATTGGCAAAATCAGCCTAATTTGGGTCAATATTTTGTTATAAAAGCTAAAAAACACACTTTCCGCCCCCCGTAAAATTCAGATCCTAGATCCGCGACTGTAAAGCCGTTGGTCCCATGTACGAATAGAAGCTAATAGACTCCTTCATGGGTACGTATGCTAGTAAAGATTGATTGATTGATTTCGGGGTTTCTCTTTCGGACTTGTGAACTTTCGGATAAGTCGACCTTTGCTTTGGACCCGGGCTTTGGATAAGTGGACTTGACAAGAAAAAATGCATTGGTACTTTGCATCCTAATATCAAACTTTGCATTTTAAAATCAAACTTAGCCCTCTAAAAACACGTTGAATCCGGGCATTGGATAGGGTTAATTAACATTTCTTGTCACGTGACCTGTCCTCCTCGCCCTTTTCCAATGGACGAGAAACCCGTGTGTACTATAATGAACGGGGATTCCAATGTTATTGAAGGGTCTATTACAGGACCAAAACAAGAGAAATTACTGTCAGCCGATTCAACAACTACTGTGGTTCAAGAAACGAATAAAACTTTGACTGAAATCAATCAAGAAGATACATTATTGACTGAAACAGAGAGCAGTGTCAGCGAAGTACTTCGGATCCAAAATGGCCGGCTTATGTGTGAAAACCCTATCACCGCTGATAATGAAGTGGAATTACACCTCGAACATGTCGAAACTGAATCGGAATCTCAGGTACTGGAATTCATTAAACAAAACACCGATGCCACCGTGAAAATATCAATAGATCCAAGTTTCATAGAAAGCTCTAGTACAACAATAATACCTGTGATTGAATCTGAACTAAGTGAAGCCCAGTCTACTGTTGTAAGCACTGTAGTATGCGAAGATTCCGAGGCGGAAATCGTCGATCCAAGTAACCCGGAAGTAACGGGGACCTTGGGCACCAGCAGCACCGCGGCCGAAATTCAAAATGTACCTGGCCCTGCAAGTACTGTAGTATTAGAGACAAGTGACAATAATGCTGTTCCATTTCAACTTGTAACAGAAAACACTGAAATACAAGATGGAGAAGCTGTAAATGTTATCAATATTCCAGAAACCGGTGAAAATGTATCGGCAGGATTTGCCCTTGTCAGTGACTTGATTTCAAGTGAAGATTTGGTGACCATGACAGCAGACCCAGCAGCAGTAACAACCACCACTTCAGCTTTGATAGCTCCAGTAGTTACTCTAAAACAAGAAACTGATACAAGGCAAATCATTTGTCAGCCTCCAATTGAGACGAACAGTAATTCTGATGAAGCTGCAAACGCTATTCAAATTTTAAATGCAACTCAAACTTCCGAGATGCCAATGGAAATTGATGTGGCTCCAACCACTGAACAATCCCATGTCCAAACAACAGCAGATGGGAATCAAACCCCTGTCACTGAAATTGATATAGGAACCGCATGTACTGCTTCAGGGGCTTTACAACTCAACGTGTCAAGTCTAGCTGAAAATTTGCCAGCAGCAGGTCTTCAGCCTGGACAGCAGATTGTTTACATGGTTACCAGTAGAGACAAAACCACAGGTAATGGCAAAATATTTCAAAGATTCGGGCGGAATGTTGTGCTCAAAAACAAACGTTTTTATGTTTTATCTGAATGTTTTAAACAGTACTTTTCCCAGAGCCTCATTAAAGGTGCAATTCATGATTTTGATGTGGCCTCTTTTCTAGCTAAATAAAAAGAAGAGTACAACATAAATATATACTGAAAATTTCACTTGATTCCGACCGTTCGTTTTCAAGTTACAAGCTTTACAGCATTTTGAAAATCCCCATAGGCTACTGTGTTGTAATTACTGTCGGGGCCCCGACAATAATTAGAAAATGACACATTTTCTCTCTTTTCTCAAAAATGCAAGCACATTATATATGAAAGAATGGTTTGGGGATCATAACATACACCAGCTGAGGATTCTTATAAGCTAAAAAATCAAATTTGATAAAGGTGACCTTGAGCATGAAAAGTGGATCATGAATTGCCCCTTTAATAAATCGTGGTTCTCATTCAACTTCTCTTATCGTTGATTTTAATCATGTGCTAGCTTTCAACAGATGCTGTTTAATTCCAATGTCAATGAAAGATGTCAATGTAAAATTGATTTGAAGTCTCTATCCATGTTTTGTATTTATTTCAGATTATTAAAGTTCAAGTTGATAAAATTTATGCCAGTTGAATATAGGAAAGCAACATTGACCCAAGTCCACGCAGCCTTAGCCATACAAGAGGAAGTGATTGATTTTTGAATTGCAATTTTATTCATTATTCTAGTACAATTTACTTTGGCCTCTGTATAGGAAGCATGGACTTGGGTCAGTGTAGCATTCCTATAGTCAATAACCGGGGAGCACGGGGACCCCCGGGGCATCCGTCTGCTATTTTTATAATACATATGTAGATAGACTCCCTGTAGTATGCTGACTATGTGG
>JXSR01S053502.1:53847-67290 GCA_000969725.1 Ophiothrix spiculata
AAATCCATGCAACTTGGTTAAAGGACCTTGGTCGGATTTTTCAAAATTTAGTTTTCAATGTCATATGAAAGATGACCACTCAAGATGTCAAAATTTCAAATTTCAGCTGAATAAGTCATATTTGTATTTCAGAGCTTCCTGTACATTACTGTATAGAATCAATTATGGTTACAATAATGAGACACATTTTCATATATATCGCCAAAATGGAAAATAACTCAGCCGTGAAATTTTACATGGGTTATATGAGCAATATTTTGGTGCCAAAATCTCAAAAAGTTTGAAAAAAAGTTGAGGCAATCGGACCGTGCTCCTTTAATGTGCCAAACATTATCAGCAAAAGGTTAATTTGATTCTTATGCATGAAGAATTCATAGGTAGAAACTTTGGATAGGCAGTTTACTTGTATCTGATAACTGCATCCTTTTGTCACAATTCTATGCAGATGTGCATAATTACTATCAAGTGTTTCATTAGATCAAGGTTTCTTCATTGCCGCTATCTAATACAGTTCCTTAAGGGTAGAAATACATTGTGCTTGTTAGTCTTGTTCATTTAATTTAAGGTTGAATAATTTGCGAACAATTTTATACTTGCTTTAAAAGAGATTGAAAAAATGACTTGTTATCCTATTTTATAAGTTGACAGTTTTGGTTCAAGATGAAATGAAAACTATGGTACCGGTACATTAAATAGTTTACACAGATGGCTTAAGATAAAATTGTCATGTGAGTATAAGAAAGTCATACCTGCAATAGCTGCTGATATTCAACACTGTGGAATGTCCAGTCTTGGGTTACTGGCTCTTGAAATGGTTCTTTAGGTGATACTGTCATTTCAAGAGCGACTTACATATGGGGGACAAAATTTGAGGCATTTTTCACATTTTTGTAACAATGTGTTACGTAAACATAACATGTTGCAGATACAACTTACTTACACTCACATGACGGAATACGAATAGGAGAGAACAATTCTCAGTGTATTGTAGTAAAACCATAATTGCTCTTTACTCCACACACAATTTTGTCCAAATCTGTAATGTTTATGGTATTATGGCATAATAAATAAAGCATTGGGTAATTTGTAACAGATTTATGTTTATATTCCACTGTAGACATCTGAAAATTGATGTTCAATTGTACAGAGTGTTTCGTTTTTTACCTATACTTTTTTTCCTCTTAACTCATATAAGGATCAAAAATTGCATATATTTCATAGACACATAAAAAATGATTCCATCTTTCCTGAATTTTGAAAACCTGGTTAAGAGAAACATATTTTTTTTATTCATGGCCTAATTAGTTTGTAAATTAAACATATATAAAATAGATGATTTAGCCATATTGGCAGGCTTGGATGGGATTTACCATGTATGCTATGGGGATTTAGGGATGATCTTAGGAATATGGTAGTAATGTTTTAATGTGTACTCTTTTGATTGAATATTATGATCAATTGATACTTAGTTCATTAGATGATGTGTTCTTCCATTCTGAAGGCAAACTATTCCTCTCCTTATCCAATACTTAATGCTAGGCTCTTCCATACATTAATACATTCTGGCATTTGAGCTGTTAAAACCATGCAGCACAAAACCACTAGATTATAGCTATAGGTTTTTAGTTCAAATCCCTATTTTTCTTTAGCTTTTTAAGGCGTTGGAGGACAATTAGGCCACAACTTTGTGTGGCCGGCCGCAACCTGGCCACAGCCTTACTTTTCCAAATGGTAACCATAGGCTTGATTGCTCACCTCAATATTATTGCATATAATTCATTACATGTTTTGAAATTATTTAAAGGTGCATTATCAAACTGCAGTCGCCATCTTGGAAAATCAAGGCTGTTGGCGGCCGCACAAAGTTGTGGCCTAATTATGCTCCAACCCTTAATATACCCATGTAAGTAGATATACAATACAGCCCTGTTTTTAACAGGCATGAGTTTTTCCAGCTTTTCAGCTGGTTCCAGCTTTTTTGGATGTCAAAATATCCGCAACTTTATTTATTTTCAGCTCGTTTTGAGGCATTTTTTACCAATTTCGCGCGCTTTTCCAGTGTTTCCAGCTTTTTTCAGGAGGATGTAATCTCATGCCTGTTTTAAGGGTGCTTTGATTTTCTCATAGTCTTTATCTATAATGATTCTATTTTTATTTCATTTTCACAGGAGCACCATACATATTTGTACCTCCTCACGACACCACAGTTACAAAAGATGATGATGCAGTCTTCCACTGTGAGGCAGAGGCATCACCTAGCAACATCACACAGAGGTGGTTCTTCAATGATATCCCCGTGGAAACATCCAGAGAGTTGGATGGCAGATGGGAGCACCTTGATGATGGAGGACTGATGGTGCATAATGTAGTACCTGGTGACGAAGGCTGGTTTACCTGCAGTCCTACTAATGGATTAGGGCAGCCATCCCAAGCTACAGCATTTCTTACTGTACAGTGTAAGTATTTATGAGGGAAAAAAGGGGAACGTACACCTGATTGAAGGCTGTTGATCCATAATGTAGTACCTGGTGACGAAGGCTGGTTTACCTGCAGTCCTACTAATAGATTAGGGTAGCCATCCCAAGCTACAGCATTCCTTACTGTACAATGTAAGTATTTATGAGGGAAAAAGGGGAAACGTACAACTGATTGAAGGCTGATGATCAATAATGTAGTACCTAGTGACAAAGGCTGGTTTACCTGCAGTCCTACTAATGGATTAGGGCAGCCATCTCAAGCTACAGCATTCCTTACTGTACAATGTAAGTATTTATGAGGGAAAAAAGGGAAACGTACACCTGATTGAAGGCTGATGATCAATAATGTAGTACCTGTAGCTGGTTTACATGTAGTCCTTGCACAAAATCATTGATATTAACTTTTGGGTCCCAAATTGAATTGATATCCATCCTGACTTATAGTTAAATCCAAGCCACAACTTTTAACCAATCAGAGGACAGAAATCTAAATGAAGATTTTAACTGGAGCCTGTCATAGCAGTATACAATGTGACAAAAAAATATATAGTTTCAAAAGTGTTACATTTTTGATGTCATTGACCTGTCAAATCAGATAATTTCTATATTGAACTGCTGCTAATTCATTTAAAAAGTTCATGTACATTGTTCTTGTTATGTTTCTGTACCCTCTTTTAACTTTTGAAGGGCAAAACATGATTAAAATTCCACTAATATCACTCCCTTTTTCCATTTTCAATTTTGAAACCTTTTTAAAAATTCACCATGTTCAAATCACATTCTTCACAAACCAAAAAACGAAACTTCAAAAACTAACCACAGGAAATTAAGATGTAACTTTCTCTAATTGAGGTCCCAGAACCAAATTGACTTCACATTATCACAGTTGCACATGATTAATGTTCAGTAATTTAAAACACTAAAAAGATAACTGTGAATAATAAAATAGACATTTACTATCACCTAAAACACTATTCAGCTAATTTTCACCATGTTAGATTCAAATTAAATCAAAAGTAACAGATCTTACAGCGAAGTGAGATTGATTGACAATATTTAATCAATATTGATAAAAGCTACTCAAATTAAGCACTATTTCCCACCCATCTTCATCACAATCAGAACAAAATTAACTTTGTAAAATGAGTCAATTGTACCTTCAGGCATATGGTTAAGCTTATCAGCTTTTAATCTGTTATTTAGTTGACTGTTTGGTTATATTTATAGTAAATCTTTACCTGATTAAAACTGATTAAAAAATCTGATCAAGAGTGTAGCTGCAGAAACATGTGTGTATACTAACCGACTTTATTTCTTTTAATCAAAATCAAGGTGGTTGTGATATAGCAACTGGATCAGCATATATGTTTGTGCATTTGCTACTTGATCATGTTATGAATTTGTGAAAGTTGATTAAAAAGGCAAATCAAATTGCATAAATCAGAACATTTGTGTTATTACTGCTGTGTATGCTCTACCAGATGGATGGGGTGGTTATTCAGTTATGGTGTGGCATTTATCTGTTTGTCTATTTAAGTATACGGAGAAAATCATCGAAAGCCTGAATATAAGTGCACATGAGCTTAGCCAAGGAGGGGAAAATATAAATGTGATAAATCGAGTAGAACTGACTTTTAAAATACTTTCGGAATTATATCTTGTTTCTTAATTGGACAATTGTATACTTCTGATTATTCGCTTTGTCTGATCTAAATCTATGATGGGTGTTCAATACGTTTGTGGCCTGAGGTAGAAAAAAATAAGTTTTGTAAATTGTATTAATATGTTATGTAGTTCCACTCAATTGAAGAATATGCGAAAAGTTTCCAGTAAATCTCTGCTTTTGTCTTTAATTTACAGAAATTTAACCCTTTAATTTACAGAAATTTGAGCACTTTTTCAACAACAGGCTGAATAGAAGGCATTTTAGCTCAAAATTGGTTACCAAAGTAAATTCAAATTATCATTAGAAATATTCTATATATCTTTGATGAAGGATTATAGAGTTGTATTTGATAGTCCCATCTCATGAACCTCTCCCATCCATTTTCTTGAGCATGGCTACATAGAGGTTCATCCTGAGCTCCCCATCCCCTCTGCCAACACCTGCATAACTTTGGGTCATGAAATAAGATCTGTTCAGCAACTTGAATATTAATCAGGTGTTATGTGGGAAGTTAATCAAAGTTTAAGCTGATCAAGTCCAATTAAGTCTTACGAGTTATGATCCTTGAATGACTCACATGAATTATTGGATTGAAAATTGAGCAATAAATAGGAACATAAGATCGATATAAGAGAGAGATATTGTTCTAGTTCTAATCAAAGGTTTGCAGCTAATCAATGAAATAAACCTGTTAAGTTATCATCTGAATTCCCTCTGTTTTGCATGACTCAGTCGCCATATTGGATGGATCTACATCATCAAAATGAATTATTGTGAGCTTAGCAATGAGTATTCATTACATATTTCAATTTACAAGTGCTATGAATATGCCTACAGGCATAACACAGAATTGTGACCATCCATCTCAGAAGGCAATTATGCCCTTCCAGATTGGTTCTGACATTTTTACAGTTCTGAAGATTATCCCATAAGCTTTAGTTTTATTAGTATCATCGTGCCAACAGCAGCACTATTTTTAGCAGATCATGCATATGCTATGTTCTTGTTTATAACATCATGGCAGGCACAAATTTTGGGAGGAAATCATACCAAGTATTTTGGAGGGTTTGTTAAATATTTGGTTGGGAGATATGTTTAATATTTTGAAAAGATGTGATGGCAAAAGCTATTTATTTCTATAATTATTACCGTGGGGAAATTGAAGAGGAGATCATATCCAACAATGGAATTGTTTTGTCTAAGCCAAAGTCCATAATTACGCAATTTTGGAGATGATATTCAAAAACTCTCTTTGTCTTTGCATCTACCATCACAACAGTAGTAAATTTGAAGTGGTCACACAGGTCTAGACCACAAGCTGTATACAATCAGAACTGTCAGTGAGAGACCAAGGATTTTATGAAAGGGGGATGGGCAACTCCCAAATAGACAAGATGCATTTTAAAAGGTTATCTTTTCAATCTTCACTTATAAAACTTAATTTTAATTTGGTTTGTTAACATTTTTAATATTTTAGTGATATCTTAGGCAAATTTTAGCCACAAGTAAAGAAAAAAATCCCCTGACTGTTGTAAATAGCATTTTCCGTTTTGTGTGTGTGTGTTTGTGTGTTTAAGCTACCATATTTTGCTTTAGTCAGCAAAACATTAATATACTTGTAGGGTTTGTATTTGTCAATTAGTACCAGGAATCAAAGCAAAAAACCATATGCGAGTAATGACCGTCATTTCACAGTCCATTGGAATTTGTCGCGCCTGAAGTGCAAGTGACTGATCCAATCTCAGCCGGCACCTAGCAAGAAGTGATTCCAGGAAAGAGCCTGCCAATTCTTGGAAATGTAAAGCACTGCTTGGAATGGAATACGAACGGGGTTGCTGAAATGTATACAATCAAAACAACCCTTAGCAAACATATTGATGTATGGTGCTCTTAATAATTTGTGGTGCCAAACAGATTTTCTGTTTTGCAAGAAACTAAAAATTCAAGTATTTTTCTATTACATGTATTTTTCGATTACCGTCTCCATCTCTATATCTACGGATTGTACACAAATGCATTTTTGTGTAACATGATGTTTCCAACAATGCATCCTTCTTTTAATAAAAGGTGGAATATTACTAGAAAGAAGAATAAAACCTGACAAAAGTTGATGTTATTGATTACAATTATTAGATTGTTGAGAATACTATTGATGCCCAATTCTTGCTTTTACAGTCAAATATATGTCACGGAATCAAGATAAAATCTCCAAGTTTATAATGTAAAGGGGTAAAACCACCAGTTTTGCAAGGGGTTACTTAAAAATTGAAATTTTGATATGATGGTTGCATTTCACAACATATGGCCTTAGCGGGAACACTGATGGTTGCAAAAGATCCACTTACATAAAAAATGCCAGAATTTTTCAACGATCACCAATTCCATCCCTAGAAAAGCCCTTGCTATGATCATAACAAATTATAAAGTGTGTATTTCATGGGTTGTTTTGTTTTTAGCATTGAACAAAACTGAAATCAAATCAGAAAATTATAATTGAAATTGTAGATTGTGACCTCAATAATAATAATGGACACTGTCACTTCCTTGTGTCATCTCATTTGTAACAAAATGGAAAATTGGGTTAGTGAAACCTGAACTTGAATGCAGCTACTGGCAAGCGACAAATAAACTGGGCAAGTGTTGGCTGGTCACATATATGGGACAGTAACAAAGCAAAATAAAAACCAACAATCTAGATTGATACATATTATCAAGTGGGTGGGGGACCAAAGTGAATGTAAGCATCTTGCAAAGAGACGAATAATTCTTAACAAGTGTTGGCTAGTCACATATATGGGACAGTAACAAAGCAAAACAATTCCAGCTACCTAGATTGATACATATTATCCAGGAGGGACAAAACTTGAATGCAGCTATTGGCAAGAGGCAAGTACATCTGGACAAGTATTGGCAAGTCACACATATGGGACAGTGACAAACCAAAATAAAACCCAGCCATGTAGATTGAATCCATATAATCCAGGGGAGGGGGAGACCAAACTTGGATGCAGCTACTGGCAAAAGACCATTAAATCTGGAAAACTGTTGGCTAGTGACATATGTGGACAGTAACAAAGCAAAACAAAACCCAACCATCTAGATTGATACATATTATCCAGGGGGAGGGGGACCAACCTTGAATGCAGCTTTTTGAAAACAGACCAGTAAATCTGGACGAGAGTTGATTGTGATATGATGATTGCAAAAGATTCATTTCTTACATAAAAATGCCAGCATTTTTCAATGCCCACCAATTCAGGCCCAGAAAAGCCCTTGCTATAACAAATTATAAAATGTGTATTTTTTGGGTTGTTTGGTTTTTTGCATTGAACAAAATTGAATTCAAATTCCAAAGTTATAATTGGAAATTGTAGATTTTGACCTAACTAATAATAGACACCGTCACTTCCTTGTGTAATCTCATTTGTAATAAACTAAATGGAAAATTGGGTTAGTGAAACCTGAACTTGAATGCAGCTACTGGCAAGAGACAAGTAAATCTGGACAAGTGTTGGCTGGTCACATATATGGGACAGTGACAAAGCAAAAGAAACCCAACCCTGTAGATTGATACAAATTATTTAGGGGGAGGGGGACGGACAAAACTTGAATGTGGATATTGGAAAAGAAACAACTACACAAGTATTGGCAGGTCACATAAATGTGACAGTAACAAATCAAAACAAAAAACAAACCAAATATATATTATCCAGCGTGAATGGCACCACATATGTCTGCATGAAAAATAAGAACTTGATTGAAGTTGTGATTCCTGTCAAAATAACACTTTTTATTTTTTTCAAATTGAAACCCTTTCTAAGATCACATGCAATAAGGTGTATAAAACAAAGAGCAAAAGATGGAAACTGAAAACAATTTCTAGGCAATTTAGACAGTAAAACTATAAATGTCACAATACTTCACTTTTGATATCCTATTTAAGACAGAAGTCCAAGTCTGACTTGTGAGACTTGTACACTACCACTACATTCTGATATCCTGCAGGTCTTAGGACCAAAATCATGTCTCTGATTTTTTTTGCTGGAGAAAAGTCATTTAATACAAATCTGAATGTATTTAATATATTGAACCGGTTAAAAAATGCTCTTTATTTTCTTAAATGCACATAGTTATCTGACCATTACATCTTGTTACCCCCATCCCCATATTTAAAAAATACTAAACAATGAGAAAACACAAGTAAGTACCTCTTACTGTATCAAGTTTCCTTGTTAGAAGATGTGAAAGGAAAATGTGTTCCCGAAAATGATTTGCTAAATTGGTTTGAATCTTGCGATGTCTGGGACATAAATTCATGAGCACGAGGAAATTGCCAATGTAAATATCTTGTCAAGTGTGTGATAGGTACAAAAGAAACGAAGGGGAATGTTGCTGCTCTATATACATTTGATACAAGGGGTAAAGCTTAAATATTGAAGCTATACTATGAAAAATCATGTTAAACGATAGCTGTTCGAAAATATAAACTTCAAAACTACTAGGATTTTCCCTTCCTGACCCAATTTGTGCTCTATTTTACTGAAACGTTATCTCTGGGAATAACTTACGTTAAAGAGCAAAATACAGACCTGCATATTTCTGAACTTTTGAACACTTATTTTATTAACCATTTTCCATACAACAAATCAAACTAGCTAAACCGATGAATAAAGGAATCCTTTCCATTACACCACTCACTAAGGCACAGTTCCCAATTCATGACGAAGCTGTTTGAGTCAAACGAAAGGGCTTGACGCAATTGTCTTGCATTATGATGCAAAAAAATATTGAGTCATGATTCAAAGAAAAATGTATAATAGTGTATTGAATGATAAAGATAAATTGTGCCAGGGCCTCTATCATTATAAAGACCACTTAAAAGAGGGTATTTAATGCGTTTCTCATAATATTTTTGTGTCATGACTTAAAATACATTTCGTCATGGCTCTTGCGTCAAGCCCTTTTGTGTGTCGGAAGACATTCCGTCATGAATTGGGAACCATGCCTAAAGCATGACAATACCAATACTCACTTAAACCAGTGAATACACATGATGTTATGTGATTGGTGGGCGTTACCATGTGGGTCTCAAGATGACTTGATACATCCTGACTTATATATAAATCCAAGCCAGGACAGGAAATGATGTTCAATTTTAACTGGAGCTTCTAAAAGCAACATTTATTCAAACAGTGTGTCAAATGAGTATTGCATCAAATTGTTAAATTTTCATCAGAACTTTTGAGTGTCATCAACCTGTCAAATCAGATGCTTTCTATATTAAATTAGCTGCTAATTTATTCAAAAAGTTAATGTACATTGTTCTTCTTATGTTTCTTTAACCTTGAAAAAAAATTCACTTTTAAGGAAATTAACATTTTGAAATCACATTGATAAATTGAACTTCAAAAATTAACCACAGGAAATCAAGATGTACCCTCTAATTGAGGTCCAAAAAACTAAATTATCCCAGATGCACATGATCAATTTTCGGTAATTTAAAACATAAACAAAGAAAACTGTGAATAATAAAATAGACATTTACTATCAGATGAAACACTATTGAGCTAATTTTCACCTTGTTAGATTCAAATTTAATCAAAGGAACAGATCTTACAGCAAGTGAAATTGATTGACAATATTTAGTCAATATTGATAAAAGCTACTTAAATTAAGCAATATTTTCCACCCATCTTCATCACGATCAGAATCAAAATTAACTTTGTAAAATGAGTCAATTGTAGCTGCAGGCATAAATGAACGCTTATCAGCTTTCATTCTGTTATTTAGTTGACTGTTTGGTTATATTCATAGTAAATCTTTACCTGATTAAAACTGATTAAAAATCTGATCAAGAGCATAGCTGCAGAAACAAGTGTGTATACTAACCGACTTTATTTATTTTAATCAAAATCAAGATAGTTGTGATATAGGAACTGCATCAGTGTTTGTGCATTTGCTACTTGATCATGTTATGAATTTGTGAAAGTTTTTTTAAAGGCAAATCAAATTGCATACATCATAGCATTTGTGTTATTACTGATTTGTAAGCTTTACTAGAGGGATGGGGAGTTTTTCAGTTATGGTATGGCATTTATCTGTTATTAACTTATTTTGTTTTGATGATGTATTCAATATCATGTTTGTTTTACCTTTTGATGTGTTTTTATTAAATTGTTTTTGATATGAAATAAAGTTTGACATGATTTGATTGTCTGTTTTAATATAGGGAACATTAATCAAAAGCTCTAATTGGGAAAGTGCGGATTGGGTTTGTAGATGTAACTGATAAAACAATCTACCCAGCAAATGGTTGAAAACTAAACAAGAAGCTGTACAGCACAGGTCTAACTAAATCAGAACTATTTGAATTTTTACCAAAACTTTAAATCACTCAAGTTTATAGAATATGTATTTATTTTCAAAAATGCATAAATCTTCTTATTAGAAATCATATGAGTGGAATGGAAATATTGCAGAAAAAACTGACAAATACTTCAAACAATTAGAGATTTACATTATTTGTAACCAATGCATTCTACATAACCAAAGTTTTTCCATTTCATTTTTCTTTTTAAAATGTCAGTTTTTTATATATGAATATTGAAGTGGGAAAAAATAGAAAACTTGGTTTCTAATGGCTAAGAAACCAAATATGAATGGGTATTCAGCACCCATGCTATTCAATTTGTGTCAAAAAAAGTTGTTATTTTATATAAATGGAGCTTGTAAACTGTGACAAAACCAGTATGAGTGAAAATAGATCTGCTGAATCATATTTTGTTTTATAATAAGGCCAAAAAAAAATTTCTTTGGTTGCCCTCCACAGCTTTTTTCTGGGAGGGTCGGTCGGTCGTTTTTTTTTATTTTTTATTATTATTATTTTTTAATACTCTTCCATGGACTGCTAGGTCAATTCATAAAATAAAGTAACTATGATATTAAAGTGTTTTACATATCTGTTACTTCCAATATCAAACCTTTTCTCACCCATTTTCTCTCGAACATGGCTACTTACAAGATTTATATTAAAGCTCCCTCCCCCCTGCCAACACCTGCATAACTTCAGGTCATGAAATGAGATCCTTGCCGTAACTTGAATATGAATCAGGAAGTTAATCAAAGTTTAAGCTGATCAAGTCCAATTAAATCCTGCAAGTTATGATCCTTGAATGACTCACATGAAATATTGGATTGAAAATTGAGCAATAAATAGAAACATATAGTGATATATTGTTCCAATTCTAATCAAAAATTTGCAGCTAATCAATGAAATAACCCTGATAAGTTATCATCTGAATTCCCACTGCTTTGAATGACTCAGTCGCCATATTGGATGGATCAACATCATCAAAATGAATTATTGGGAGCTTAGCAATGAGTATTCATTACAATATTTCAATTTACAAGTGCTATGAATATGCCTACAGGCAAAACACAGAATTGTGACCATCCATCCTAAAAGGCAATTATGTCCTTCCAGATTGGTTCTGACATTTTTACAGTTCTGACGATTATCCCATAAGCTTTAGTTTCATTTGCATCATCTGCCAACAGCAGCACTATTTTTAGCAGATCATGCATATGCTATGCTCTTGTTCATAACATAATGGCAGTCAAACATTTTGGGAGGAGATATACTAAAAGCTTGACAGAAAGTATTTTATAGGGGATAATAAATTTTTGATTTGGAGATATGTTTAATATTTGGAAAAGACGTGATAGCAAAAGATTTTTATTTCTATCATTATTACAGTGGGGAAATTGGAGAGGAGATCATATCCAATGGTATAGTTTTGTCTAAGCTAAAGTCCAAAATTACATAATTTTGGAGATGATATTCAAAAACTATCTCTGTCTTTGCATCTACCAACAGCAGTATATTTGAAGTGAACACACAAAAACCAGCTGTAAAAATCAAAGGCATCAATGAGAGAGCATGGATTTTATGAAAGGGGGATGGGAAATGTCCAAAATGAGTAGAAACATTTTAAAAGGTTATCTTTTTAGTCTTCACTTATAAAACTTTTTAAATTTTGTTTGTAAACATTTTTATATTTTACTGATATTTCTTTGGGAAATTTTAGCCTTAAAAATTCCCCTGACTATTGTAAATAGGGTTTTTCTTTAAGCTACTGTAGTTTGCTTTTATGTCAGTGAAACATTCAGATACTTCTAGGGTTTGTATTTGTCAATAAGTACCAGACCAGGAATCAAAGCAAAAATCATATGCGAGTAATGACCATCATTTCACAGTCCATTGGAATTTGTCATGCCTTAAGTGCAAACAACTGACCCAATCCTTGGCCGGCACCTAGCAAGTAGCAGTTCCAGAAAACAGCCTGACCATTCTTGGAAATGTGAAGCGCTGCTTGGATAGAATACGAATAGGGTTCGTAAAAATCAAAACAACCCCTAGCAACCTTTGATGAATGATGCTTTACATTCAGAAGGTATATGCCCACGGGAATGGGTTTGTTATTCCTCAAGAAATGAAAAAAATCACTTTATATTTTTTCAATAATACAGTAACATTCTTTTTTATGCATAAACACTATAAAAGAGATGTCCAAATTTGCAAAATTGTCAAAAAACTTTAAATTGGCGTTTATTTATTTTTTTGCTCAAATAATACATTAAGACACATGGCACATCCCTGTAGGCATATACCTTCTGAATGTAAAGAAGAGCTACAAAATTAAACAAAACATAGGTAATACACGTTGTTTCTTAATAATAAATGTTAGAAGTTTGTTACTTCTGCTCAATTTAGTAAATTAATACTTCTTTGTTCATGATCTTAGTTAAGCCTATGCTCACTTGTCTTTTAGGGTGAAGCAATTACCCTCAAGATAAAAAAGAAATAATTCAGCAGATATGCTTCATAATATGATTTTTTCAAACAATATACCCTTGTCACCTACGCTGGTTCATTGCAGTTTACTGCAAACTCCATATATAGAAAATAACACAAATTGAAGAGCATTTTGTGCTCAATGCTCATTCAAATTCAAAATTTTAGATCATTTCAAATAACAAGTTTTCTGTTTTTTCTCCACTTCAGTATTCATATTGGCAAAATTTACATTATAAATTTGTCTATTAAAATATATGTACAAGTAAAAAAACATTCGTCGTCGTCGTTCTACTCATGCCTGAGTAATCGTGACCATTTTGATGAAGGCTCTCCACTCAGAGCGATCTTGGGCTCTGTTGTAGCAGCTGTATATGGACATGTTGGTAATTGATGCTATGCCATCTGTCCATCTCAGTTTTTGTCTCCCCCTATTCCTCTTTCCA
>JXSR01S053513.1:56595-70573 GCA_000969725.1 Ophiothrix spiculata
TCTATATTATGTCTTATTTGGTGAAATAAAACTGAACTGAACTGAACAGTGTGAAAAAGAAAAGCCTAACATAACAATAAATATGCCTGAAATCGTAGCAGAATCAAGTTAGAATATATATATGACTTTAAGTTTAAGTTTTCGTTTACCGGGATGCCATTCCAAATTGAGAGTGCATCAAAAAGAAAGGCTATGATTACTCCTTTTTACTCCTTTTATTCGCTGTGAAGTCATTTTCTTATAGTTGTAGCCTAATTCTATTGAATTTTCAGAGGGTTTGTTTGTTATTTTATATATATGTCGGCGTTTTCTTTTTCACACTGTCTTGATAATAATAACGGAAATTGTATATAAAATCTTTCTCTAAGAGAACGAAGCATAATTACTTTTATCTTACGCCCCTTTTGGTCAGTATAGAAATAGAACATATCACTTTATTAGAAGTGAAGCATTAGCTTACAGTAGAAATAATAATAAGTAAGGGTGTCTAATTTGAGGAACTAGGCAATAGGTAATATTTCAAAGTGATGTATTGCATTTATTTATATTTCTGAAAAATGTTAACAATTACTTTTGTTCAGACTTTAATATAAACCTTATTGCCGAGAATTAATTAAAGTATGTTGGTTTTCAAAATAGGATAATATAAATCTGCTTACACAATAAAAGGACAAGATGATTCTCCACCCTGTCCTCCCCGCGCCCGATGGAAAATGAAACCAATGTTACGTCGTGACAGCAGACGGCGATGGCCATGCCTCTCTACCGTCCATAATTGATCAAGATACCTCCGCAGTAACGCTCGTGTAATTTTCATTATGTTAAAGTAGTGCATCGAATAAACTTCAAATTACTTTGCTACTAATGGGGTTCACGCGTGAACCCTAGCGGTTTTGGAATAATACAATAAATTGTATCACTATAAGAGCACTTTTGTTATTATTTGAATAAAGGTAAAAATATGAGTTTTGAATTTTTTTTCAATATCAATGCGCCGATAGAAAGACACGTAAAATGTTCCCCAAATTTGCGTTTTCGAAATCCCTAGTCAATAAATTTAGTAGCTTCTTCTGAATCGCTAGGATCGCGGCCGCCCCCGCCTGTCGTGACAGGGAGTATAGATAAATATCATATCTGGCATGGTATAATAAACGCATCCTAAATGTAATACTTTCCCATTAGGGGTATAACTTGATACTTTTCCGCAGTAAACGACACGTTACTTATTACTAAAGAGACTTAAATGTAAACATTATCATTAACGTAGATGACAAGAACGGTTGATCGTTTCGTAACGAAAAATAAACCACTGGTTTATTCGCCAAAGAGCAAAAAGAATGAATACTTGTATGCATTGTGATAAAACAATCTTATGTTGAAATCTAAATATTTTAAACATGATAATGTGTCTTCATCAACTTATAGATTTATGATTAATCAAAAAAATGCAGTATAGTTAGAAAAAATATCGATAAATGAGATTCCCATAAAAAAAGACATTTAACCCTGTTTCATTACAATAGTTGTTTCTCAAAATCATTTTGCCGGAACACCTCTTATATGTTTAATTATTATGGTATGTAGTTAAACACAATTGATGACGATTTGGCATAGACAAGAAAGGTCATCAATCAAGGCTGATATAAACGTTATAGCCGAAAATGAATCATAATAAATAATTGGCATACGAAGCACAATATGTGTGTACACATTTAGGCGACTTGAAAAGTCTTCGCTCTGTTATTAAGAGATAAAAATTGGGAGTTCGTAGATGCTTTTCTTCCCAACATTTATCCAAAAATTGCGTTAGTTGACAATGTGTTTAGAAATTGATCTTTTTAGTAACGTCGTGATAGGGAATACGTTCAAACATGTATAAACATCATAACAGGTATCATGTTAGATATGCTCATGCTAAATGTGTGCTGTCCAGCCCGTACGAGCTGTAAATACCAGAAATTTGCTTGCACTACAGGTAAAAATACATGTCAAGGTCGCAATTTGCCGATTTTTTTTGAAGATTTACAATCCTTGTTGCTTACTACAAAATACCAGCAAACTTTCATTTCAAGGAAATGTGAAATAAATCTGCTTACTGATCTTTAAACGTGTTTATCTCAGGTATACGTTTTACTCCCTGTCGGAAATTGTCTGGAAATTGTGTGGAGGTCATTAAGGTGTAATTTTAATCCTTAAAGCATGGTCTTTCCAAATGTTTAAAAAGGTGCAAATGACAAAAGGCGGTATTAACGGCTAGTTTGGGATGGACAGTCACAAATATGAGGCTATCCCATGAAGGGCATAAATGACACGTTACTTATTACTTAGGAGAATATCATGTAAACCATGTTTTAATTTTTTTAGTCATTTTTAACGTAGGAAATTTTATCTCGTCACGAAACAACACTAGTCTGGTTTATGCACCAGAGACCAAACATGTGAATACTTATGTCGATATTCTCTAAAATGTTATTGAACAATATAAATCTTTAAAAGCCAAGGGAAAACATCAGTGAGATTGAATTTTTTGACGCAAAGTCGGAGAGCTCGTGTGGTCTAGTGGAACAGTGCTGGACTCCGAATCATGAGGTCGCGAGTTCGAGCCCCGCTACGGCCAACGGGTTATGTCCTTGGGAAAAACATTAAATATCAATTGCTTCGTCGACCCGAGCGATAATGGGGAGCTGTTATGGGGAATATTACAATCTAAGTGCAGGTTGAGTGTGCACATGGCCAGTAGCACCTCAAATTGATGCGAACTGATTGTGACGATTTCCTGACGGCAGCGTAATAATAGGCAGCAGCACTCTGAGAGTGTGTTCACAAATTTAGTAGCGCTATACAAAAGCTGTACATTATTATTATTACAACATCAAAGCATTTTTGCACCTGTTTAGATCATTTTAAACTCAAAGTAACAGCATCTCTTTGAATTGTGTTACCATGACTGTATTCGATATTTTACTACCGAAATAAGAAGCATGTAAGGGGAAGATAAAATACTATAAAATGTGTAGAGCACAAGTTGATTGGTCTTAACTTAATGCTATTCAATTAATGTCAGAACTCGATACTTTATTGGTATTGATAACACTGCAGATAATAGCATCTGGGATGTTTACACGGGTACTCTTTCATACTTGTTATATACTTTCTTCGATCAATTTTCTTTTATAAGAAAATATAGAACATTAAGATGCTAAAGGTCCATGAAACTTGGATGATTTTTTTCCTTTCAAAAAAGGGAAAACCATATACTGTATTCGATCAGCATGCAGCACCTCAGGTAGTGAGAAATCGCAAAATCAAGCGATCACCCTCGATTTAAATACTTTATTTTAACTTAATTTCAGGTAATTATTGCTCAGAAAATAGTTTCCAGGAGAGTAATCATGCACAAAAGTGTCATTTATAGGTCATTTTATTCAAAATGCTTAAGTGTTTAGCAACTTTTAAAACAAATCTCAAAATTTTAAAATGGGAAAATATTTTAATGAGATTGATTTTACATTACGAACGTCTGAAAAATGAATTATATTGTATATTTAAATATATTTGATCTATTTGTAATTGCTATTAATTTTGTATTACCTTTCTAAGATATGCTCTTTAACAATTTTATAAACATGTTAAGCTCTTAAGTCCATGGTTAGTTACTGACCATCACTGTCTCATATGCTTATAACACAAGCTCAAATTTCATCCAGAACAGGTCAGTGCAGTCTAATGACTGAAATATAACGCTTAGCTTGGTGAAGATCATGCGTTATTGCAATAATTTGATACTGAAGCTGCTACTAATATCACTATGGGAATAATGTTACATATTTGTTTCATGTCAGTGTTTAACGTTAACTTCCATATGTGACGTCAGGTCCCACTTCAGGTGTCAGATTAAGTTATGTTTGCAGTCGAGTCGAGTGAGGTGGTTGTGTCTCTTGAAGTTTTAATGATTTTGAGACATAATACCTTATATCTGGACATAATACTGGATATGTATTATAACATTAATAGTTAAGGTCTTCCACTAAATACTCATGAAATATATGCCAGATTTACAACATGTTTGCTTGATTCTACTGAATGAATTCACATCACATTTTCTTAATCCATGCTAATAGCTAAAACAGTGCGAAAAAGAAAAGCCTAAATGAATACCGTATTACAATAAAAAGTTCAGAAAACGCAGCAGAACCGGGTTAAAATAAATATATACATGTATGACCTAGGTTTACGTTTGCGTTTACCAGGAGACCATTCCAAAATTGAGGGTGCATCAAAAAGAAAGTCTAGGATTACTCCGTTTTACTCCTTTTATTCGTTGCGAAGTCATATTTATGTAGTTGTAACTTATTTCTGCTGAATTTTTCTGCTGAACTTTCTTTGTTATTTTTTATATATATTTAGGCGTTTTCTCTTTCGCACTCTTGAAAATGACAACATAAATAATTGTTAAATAAATCTTTTCCCTGAGAGGACGCCAATGAAGCATGTTTATCTTTGGTCATTATAGAAATAGAATATATCACTTTATTAGAAGTGAAGCATTGGCTTACAGTAACAATCAAAATAAGTAAGGGTGTCTAATTTGAGGGACCAGGCAATAGGTAATATTTCAAAGTGATGTATTGCAAATATTTATATTTCTAGAAAATGTTAACACATACTTTTGGTCAAGACTTCAATTTAAACAACCAGAAAATGAATCATACATATGCTGGTATACAAAATAGGATATATATAAAATATGTTTACACAATAAGGCGCCTAAATAAGTCCCGCCCTTTCTTAAAAGTTAACATTCTAAGGTCGTAAACGTTTCCATTATAACATTTCCCCCAAAACTATATTAGTTTACTTAGAAATGTTTGCTTTGAAATTGAAGCCTATGTTACGTCGTGATAGGGAATATAGATAAATATCACATCAGTCATGACATTAGAAAAACGCAAGGGTGATGCTATCCCATTAAGGGCATAACTCGATACTTATCCGCAGTAAATGACACGCTACTTATTACTTAGGTGAATCTAATGTAAACATTATTTTAGTGTATATGACAAGAACGTTCGATCGTCTCGTAACGACAAAACACTGGTTTACTCACAGAGCAATTGTTCAATTCATTCAATTGTAGTCATTTTTACAAACAAATATTCATATTTTTAATTTGCATAATATTTCTGTTTGGTATTTTGCGTACACATATCGTGTAAGTAATTAATAATTCAGGTGAGTTTATTCTTAAAATAAAACAGAAAAAAGAAAAAATGAAGCATCGGGCAACAATGACCGCAACTTGGGTTTATAAATTAACCAGTCAGAATATTGTCAATTGAAAATAAATATATTTTAGAATGCATAAATTATGGAATCAATGTATGGCCCCTTTTTGGAATATATCTGGTTTTAACTTTTAACATTTGCTCTTAAACATATACTAGTATGTTAATCTCATTCAATTCAAATATTACCAAAGAAAAGCTTCGGTTTCAACGGATCGAAATAACCAGGTTTAGTGAAAATCATAACGTGGTTCAGCAAATACAACATGATATTATTGAATTACCTTTATTTATTTTCTTATGTTGTATTTCAGTATTCTGAACGAATGCTATGTCTATGCCTTTTAAGATACTAGACCAACTTGTGACTTCATCAACTTACAGATTCATGATTAACCAAAAAAACTTTTAAAATGCAACTTTACTTCTCAATACAAAATATGTTACCTCAATGTCAACGCTAGGTTTCTAGTACAAGCCAATTTTCATTGCCATAAATATCACGCGAATTGTTTAAATCTTGCATCAAAGTAAACAAAACACTTCAAGACATTCTACGCTTTAGAAACAATCGCCTCATTTGCTTTTTGCTAAGAGTATATTGACAAGCAACAAACATGATGGAACGCATTGTTTAAAAAAAAGGTTTTAATTTGAAAACAGCCTGATTTCTAACACAAAAGTTAAAATAAAATACATTTTACAAGTTGGCTTATTTATATTGTAATGTAGATATAAACTTGTGTGCCAAATTAAATATATACCTCGTAATTTTTAGATGGCACCCCATCCCTTATGAGCGTATGGTTGTGTCTGGCTGTATAAGTATTGGTCTTTTTAACTTTGAGCTATAACAACATTGTAGACTCATGAAAGTTGGGATCTTGTGTCGGAACCTCATGATATCGGGTAAAATCTTCGAGAAATGCCTTTTACTTGAAATGCCCCCGACATCGTATTCTTCAAGGATTTCATTCGTAATTTTAAGTACCAGAAATCATATCCACCTGTCAAGAACTCCTACATTTTATAAATTTCTGCACAAGCAGAGCATTTCTCTGAGCCAAATTGTCAGTTATATTGGCTCTATTACTATAAACTGTTGAAGATTTTAGATTTCTTACAATATAGTGACATTTTTAAAGGCAGATTGTATCCTTGATTTCTGACCATCATTTCATTAATCTTTTTAGTTTCGGAAGGTAATATAAACTAAAGTTCTGCTATGAGCTGTCGTTTAACATATTGAACTTATACATCTATATTCAATAATTGCTTATTAGTAATTCCATCTAGTTTTGTTTGTAACGTAAACTCAGGCCAGAAGTCAGGTGTCTGAAATACTACACTTATTTTTAAAGGTTTGATATTATTATAATTTGATACCAAAGCTGATTTTAATGTCACGAAGATAACATTATTTTGGGATCAGTGTTTAAATTATAATTTATGTTGGCTTGCACAATGAACTTGTAAATAATTACGGATTTCGATAAAGTAAAAAACAATGTTGTGCTTCGTTAAGTGTTTCAATGAATTTGACAAATATTTACAATTAAATCGATTATCAAAGAATACTGTAGTGTTATATTTGTACAATCCTACTTAATATATCCGAAACATGGCAGACCATTTTCTTTATCCTTAATTGAAGCAGTACGGTATACTTTCGGACACAGTTGTTTAAATTTGCGTATTCATTCACTGTTACTGGAGTGAAACGTAATGTATATGACGTGCTCCAATATTCCCTAAATATTTCACGTTTCGTCTGTGATAGAGACATGTTGTCTTAAAATTATGTCGTTAGACACTTTCATTTACAACATCTGAAAAATAAATTAAAAAAAAAGAGACAGATATTGTAGACCTTATCATCCAACTATATGATATGAGTTAATGTTTCACGACAGGGAGTAACGTGAAATGGACCATTAATATGAGAAGTCAGAGTTCCATCCTATGTATGACACCAGCGTGTCCAACATAATACGTGCTACGTTGTTTTCTATATTTCCTATATTTCACTATCATAAAATACGTTATTATACATACGTAAAAACGATGAAATTGAATCAACAATATTGTCTAGCTGGAACGTTTCTCTCTATTTACAAATTAAATAGCAAATCGATCATTTTTTCGCCCTATGTCTTTAAGGGTGAACACAGGGAGTGCTTAAAAGCTTTTCTCGATAGCATTTTTATAATTGCATTATTTATTAATGTTTGTTCAGTAAATAAAGATTAAGTTACGTCGTGATTAGGAAATTGATACATATTACTTCGACTATAAAATGCGCAACCTACAGATGATGATATTCGATTAAGCTATAACTCGATGATGTACTGCTGTAAGTGAAACTTATTACTTGGGGAAATGACATTTCATACGCTTGGTTTTGGTTACATTGCTATCGTTGAACGTAGTTGACATCAAAGTTTAATCATCTTGTCACGAAGAACACGGGGTTACTCATCATACAGCTATTAATGAAAATAACGCTTTATGACCATTAGAACATTACTTTTGAAGTCTGAATTTGTCCTGAAACATTTTATAGAATTAATCATACTTCCATATGTAATAAGGTTGCAACATGTTTTATAATTCATTTCCGAATTTCATTTAATATATTTTCTAAGAGCTGATTATTCAGACTTCGGATTCCGTATGGATTATTGTTTTTTCTGTAATATATGAATATATGGAAATAATAAATGAACCTTGAACCTTCTTTTGGTTTCAATATATATGTCCTCGAGTACATATGTGACCGTCCAGCCCAAACCAGCAGTAAATGCCAGCTTTTGTCATTTTCACTTTTTTAATTATTTGCAAAGACCATGCTTTAATGATTAAAATGACACCTTAATAAACTTCACACGATTTCCAGAAGTCAAGTTATGGTCTGTCAAAGTTTGTCAGGGAGTAAAACGTATAACTGAGATAAACGCGTTCCAAAGTTAAGTAAGCCCTATATTTTCTATTGATTGTCTTAAGAATATACCAATTTATTTCACATTTCCTATCATTTTCTTGAAATGAAACTTTGCTGGTATTTTGTAGTAATCACTAGGATTGTGAATCTGTCATAAAATCGATTTCGGTAAATTATGACCTTGAAATTACGATACGCTTCACTTGGTAGCAAAGAAATTCAAATCGACCCTCTTGTGATTCTTGTGCTAATTAGCATAAATAAGCATTGTTTAGGACAAAGCTTTTTCAAAGTTGCTTTGCCAATATAATTGTCACTTTTCCAAAATTTTATTTCAGAAATGGACTTGCAAGTTAATTGAAAAAATTTCCTCCAAAAATCTACTGGATTATTATTGTTTTTGGAGACAATTGTTTACCTAAACATGACAATTCTTGTGACAGCCATTTTGAAACAGTTTGTCCAAAATAGTTTTATATTTTATATTTCTGAAAAATGTTAACAAATACTTTTGTTCAAGACTTTAATATAAACCTTATTGCCGAGAATGAATCATAATGTGTTTGTATACAAAATAGGATAATATAAATATGTTGATACAATAAAACGACTTGATGGTTCTCCGCCCTGTCCGCCTCGATATCATTCTCAGTTCGTAAATGCTTTCTTTTACCTTTATAACATTTACCAAAGAATTTTAAGTTTTGCTTTGCTTCAGTTTGCTTGGGAAATGAAACCAATGTTACGTCGTGACAGAGAATATACATAAATATCATATCAGGCATGGTATAAGATAAACGCATCCTGAAGGTGATGCTTTCCCATTAGGGGCATAACTTGATACTTTCCCGCAGTAAATGACACGTTACTTATTACTAAAGATAATTAAATGTAAACATTATCTTAGTGCATCAGTCATTGTTTAACGTAGATGATAAGAACGGTTGATCGTCTCGTCACGAAAAAAAATCCACTGGTTTATTCGCAAAAGAGCAAAATGAATGAATATTTGTATGCATTGTGTTTTTGTCAGGAAGCAAAAAAAATTGTACTGTCTGCATTCTGATAAAACAATCTTATGTTGAAAGTTACTGATGAAGATTTGAGCTAGAGAGTAAAGGTTATATTTTTCACACTTGAACTTAATCATTAGGGGGAACTGTCCAGGCTAACATAAACGTTATAGCCGAAAACGAATCATAATAAATAATTGGTATACAACGCAGAATAATATAATTTGGTGTGCACATTTAGGCGACTGAATAATCGCTCTGTCATTAACAAATGAAACTTGAGAGTTCGTGGATGGTATTTCCTCTGGTATTTCCCCAACATTTATCAAAATATTAAGTTAGTTGACAATGTGTTTAGAAATTTAAATGTTTGTTACGTCGTGATTGGGAATAAGAACATATAAACATCATAACAGGTATGATGTTAGATATGCTCATCCTAAATGTGGCTGTAGAGCCCGTACGAGCTGTAAATGCCAGAAACTGCTGTTTGTGCTACAGGTAAAATACATGTCAAGGTCGTAATTTACCGAAATTGATTTTTGAGAGATTCACAATCCTTGTTGCTTAGTACAAAATACCAGCAGACTTTCATTTCAAGAAAATGATAGGAAATGTGAAAGAAATCTGTATATTTTTAAAACAATCAACAGAAAATATAGGGCTCACTGATCTTACTGATCTTTGAACGTGTTTATCTCAGTTATACATTTTACTCCATGACAACCTTTGACGGACCATAACTTGACTTCTGGAAATCGTGTGAAGTTTATTAAGGTGTCATTTTATTCCTTAAAGTATGGTCTTTGCAAATGTCTAAAAAAGTGAAAAACAAAAACAAAAAGCAGTATTTACGGCTAGTTTGGGATGGACGGTCACAAATATGCTATCTCATGAAGGGCATAACTCGATACTTTCCTGCTGTAAATGAAACGTTACTTATATTACTTAGGAGAATATCATGTAAACCTTGTCTTAGTTTATTAGTCATTGTTTAACGTAGAAAATTTGATCCGTCACGAAAAACACTGGTTTATTCACTAGAGAGCAAACATATGAATACTTATTCGGTATTCTCTCAAATTTACTGAACAATTTTAATCTTTAAAAGCCAAGGGAAAACATCAGTGAGATTGAAGGGTTTGACACAAAGTCGGGTAATAAATAATATAATATCAAAGCATTTTTGCACCTGTTTAGATTCAATTTAAAAACTCAAAGTAACAGAATCTCTTTTAATTGTGTTACCATGACTGTATTCGATATTTTACCACCTAAATAAGATGCATGTAAGGGGAAGATAAAATACTTTGATATAATGTGTAGAGAGCAGGTTGCTTGGTCTTAACTTAATACTCTTCAATTAATGTCAGAACTCGATACTTTAGTGTTATTGATAACACTGCAGATAATAGCATTTGGGTACTCTTTCATACTTGTTATATACTTTATTCGATCAATTTACTTTTAGGGTCGTTAAGTGTTAATATACGTAGAACATTAAGATGTTAAAGGTCCATGAAACGTGGATGATTTTTTTTTTCATTCAGAAAGGGAAAACCATAAACAGTACTTGATCAGCATGCAGCACTACAGGTAGTGAGAAAGCGCAAAATCAAGTGATCATCTTCGATTTAAATATTTTATTTCAATTTAATTTCGGATATTTATTGCTCAGAAAGTGGCTTCCAGGAGGGTAATCATACACAAACATGTCATTCCATAGGTTATTTTAATCAATATGCTTAAGTGTTTAGTAACTTTAAATCCCAACATTTTGGAATGTGAAAACATTTTAACGAGATTGATTTTACATTAAGAACGTCTGAAAAATAAATTATATTGTATATTTAAATATATTAGATCTATTGGTAATTGTCATTAATTCTGTATTACCTTTCTAAGATATGCTCTTTAACAATTTTATAAACGTTACTGACCATCACTGTCTCATATGCTTGTATCACAAGCTCAAATTTCATCCAGAACAGGTCAGTGCAGTCTAATGACTGAAATAGTATGCTTAGTTTGGTGAAGATCATGCGTTATTGCAATGATTTCATACTAAAGCTGCTACTAATATCACGATGATAACATCACTTTGGGAATAATGTTTCATATTTGTTTCATGTCAGTGTTTCACGGTAAACTTGCATACGTGACGTCAGGTCCCACGTCAGGTATCAGATTAGATTATGATTGCAGTGAAGTCGAGTGAGGTGGTTGTGTCTCTTGAAGTTTAAATGATTTTTACCTTATGTCTGGACATAATTCTGAACAACACATGGAAAAAACTGATTGAAACAAACATAAGTTAGCTGCAGAGACAGATGTTGTAGACCTTATCATTCAACTATGAGGTAATGTTTCACGACAGGGAGTAGCGTAAAACTGGTCATTTATTATGATAAGTCAGAGTTCCATCCTGTATATGACATCAGCATGTCCAACAGAATACGTGTTACGTTGTTTCCTATATTTCACTATCATAAAATACGTTATCATACATACGTAGAAACGATGAAATTGGATCAACAATATTGTCTAGCTGGAAAGTTTCTCTCTATTTACATATTAAAAAGCAAATCAATCATTTTTTCGCCCTATGTCTCAAAGGAGGAACATATATAGAGTTCTTAAAAGCTTTTCTCGATAGCATTTTTATAATTGCATAATTTATTAATGTTTGTTCAGTAAATAAAGGTTAAGTTACGTCCCCGTTACGTCGTGATTGGGAAATTGATACATATTACTTCGACTATAAAATGCGCAACCTACAGATGATGATATTCGATCAAAGGATGTTTTAAGTTCTTCCCACCATTCAATTCAAACTGTAATACTTCCACAGCTTATAAACAACCCACTCAGTGAACCAACTACATAGATAAAACTACTGATGGAAAACTTATTATAGAAAATTTATTACATAGTCGAAGTGTGAATGAAAAAGACCTTCAGAAAGGGGATAATCACAGCTTGATGTCAATGTAAACAAATACCACTTCGACAATTTTTTTCATTCCCAAAATACAGTTTGAAATATAGTAAATTCAAAAACTTTACCACACAAATGAATGCAGTAGTGGTGTGACCTTTATTGGGATATTCATATTTACTGAAATGTTGCTGTGTGTTATGGGAAGAGCTTTAATCATCCTTTGATATTCGATTAAGCTATAACTCGATCAAAACTCGATGATGTACTGCTGTAAGTGAAACTTATTACTTGGGGAAATAACATTTCATACGCTTGGTTTTGGTTACATTGCCATCGTTGAACGTAGTTGACATCAAAGTTTAATCATCTTGTCACGAAGAACATGGAGTTACTCATTAGACAGCTATTAATGAAAATCACGCTTTATGACCATTAGTACACTACTTTTGAAATCTGAATTTGTCCTGGAACATTTTATAGAATTAATCATACTTCCATATGTAATAAGGTTGCAACATGTTTTATAATTCATTTCCGAATTTCATTTAATATATTTTCTAAGAGCTGATTATTCAGACTTCGGATTCTGTATGGATTATTGTTTATTCTGTAATATATGAATATATGGAAATAATAAATGAACCTTGAACCATGAACCTTCTTTTGGTTTCAATATATATGTCCTCGAGTACATATATTATGAGTACGACATCATTATAACGTATAGACTTGTATGTGAAAAATCATATTTTGAATGACTTCAAATGACTACACCTTATGAAGATACTAGAGATTCGTTTTGATCAACTAAAGCTGATTCATGATTAATTAAAAATCCTATTTATATGCAAATTTACCTCTCAAAACAAGATCTGTTCCCTTTATGTCAACACCACTGATAAATATTTCAAGGGACATTTTACCCAGGTTTCTAGTACTGGTGGATTGCCATTGATATCACGTGTATATTTAAATCTTGCCTCAAAGGCTCGAGTAAACAAAACACTTCAAAACATTTCATGCTCTGGAAACAATCTCCTCATTTGAATTTTGATAAGAGCATACTGACATGAAAAAAAACATGATAGTCACATATTTGGCTGTCCAGCACGTGTGAGCCGTAAATGCAATAACTTCATTTTGCGCTACATGTGAAAATACATGTCAAAGTCGTTATTTGTCGAAATTGATTTTTGACAGATTCACAACCCTAGTGCTAACTACAAAATATCAGCAAAGTTTCATTTCAAAAAAATGATAGGAAATATGAAATAAATATGCATACTTTTAAGACAATCAACAGAAAAAGTAGGGCTTACTGACCTTTAAAAGGGTTTATCTCAGTTATACTTTTACTCCCTGACAAACTTTCACAGAGCATAACTTGACTTCTGGATATCGAGTGAAGTTCATTAAGGTGTCGATTTTATCCTTTGGTCTTTACAACTATTTAAGAAAGTGAATATGACAAGAGGCGGTATTTGTGTGCTGGTTTGGGATGGACGGTCACATATTTGTTCCCGTTCATCGCAAACCAGACAATCGTTATTTTTCACTGTAAGTGAAATGCATGCAAATGGTCTGTTTTGGTGTACTGGACTTTTGCAGATTCGCAAATGTTTCTACTTACTTCAGAACTTCAGAACAAGTTTTATTTCAATAATATGATCCAGATTATTAAAAATATATCTAGTTGTTTTGAGGACTCAAGAGGCCGTATTTACAGCTGGTCCGTAACACTTAATGAAATGTATGAATTATGAAAGAAATCTTAAAACGTTAATAAAGAATATAAGTT
>JXSR01S053513.1:83621-96299 GCA_000969725.1 Ophiothrix spiculata
TTACAGCAAAATCTGATTTTATTGAATTACACATTACATAATTACCCAATTATTCTTATTGTCAAAATAATTCATTAAACCTAATTACAAAAAAAAAAATACTAATGAATATTCATGTAAAGTTTAGTCCGCCTTCCAAAGGAAGGCCATAGTGAAAAAGGCGTGAAGCATCTCTGCAAATACATTAGACATACTGCACCCTTCTGCGAAATTACTCTACGAAAAAAAATTCAAATTTTTCATAAAAACTGTCAGATAAATAACAATTCACCGATAAACGCCAAGAATGTAGTCTCAGCTGCTCATTTAAGTTTTATTTACTGCATGGCATCTGTCTGGAATCTGAAAGTGAAACTAATGCGTTGTGAGATCAGGTTTGGTGTTATATTCTAACCTCATCCATAGGAAACATTTTGACGCATTTGACAATTATTAACTTTGGCTTCAGATTATGGAAAATGTTTTGGAAGTAATACTTTGACTTTAATATTAACAAGAACGTCTATATGAAGAGCTGAATTGCAAAACGGCTTAGAGACCATTTTTTTTTTCAAAAATGAGTTTTTGGTAGATTCTTACAGACCTTCAACTAGTGCATCGTCCTTGCAGAAATATTTGTTGGGGAAATCTCACTAAGTGGGTTAAAATCTCAAAAATGTTAATGTTATGCCCAAATATGGACATTGTACGACCATATTTGGGCATTAAAGGGCATAATGCCCATATATGGTAACTTTGTTATTAAACATGACCTAATGTTGAAATTTGGTATTTATAAAGCACATCATAGCCTAAGGAAGAATTGAAAAAGAAATGTTGCAAAAATTTGGAAGATAGGTGGTTCCTACGTTGAAATTTGATGAAATTCCCTGCAAAACGGTTTACATCCGTTTTCATCAAAAAATCAATAGTCAATTAATAAGAAACTATTTGATGAGTTATCTAAATTACACCTTATTTGTACATATTCGTACAGAGTTACTAAAATCATTATCAGGAATTTTGCTACACATTTTGATGTCCTAGCAGTTTTTTGCCCTTTTCTCAAAAAGAAGTCAACTCTTCATATCTTTCAATATTATGTTTTTGAAGATTTGCAGTTTGCGTTCTTAATGTCCCTTAATGTATATTCATAACTATTATTATTTTTCTTGCTTGTAAATCAAACGCATATCTAGGTTAAAATATATTTCATGTATTGCACACCTTTTTATTCTCGTGGTACAAATGAAATACACTTTGATGGATGTACACAGTTGAATGAACATAAAGAAATGATAAAGAAGGAAAAATAAGAACATGAAAAGTTCAGTATTCTGTTTTCTCATTAGACATCGAAAATATTACTTAGAATTTGCATGTCAAGTGTCTGATAAATAACATTTTACCGATAAATGCCAAGACTGTCTGAAACCTGAAAGTGAAGCTAATACAATTTGAAAACATATTTTGTGTTCTAACGTCATACATAAGAAACATTTTTGACATTTTTGAAAATATTAATTTTGGATTCTGTAATAGTCATAATAACCTTTAGAAAATGACTGTTAGATTTTAGTCTCTAACAATACAATGCAATGTTTTGGGTGATGACCAATTCAATCTTGCCACGGCTTAGATAACACAAAGCAGAATTTATGTATGTAATCAAATATGATACTTGCATACCGGTTTTTCAATTTCAAATGACGTATGATATATATATATTGTTCGTTCTATTTGGATAACTTGTTAATCAACTAATACAAAGAGAAGTAATATTGCCAATTTAGAGAAAATAGAGACACAAATAACAAATTGAGTGTTACATTTTATATATGGGTTCAAACTGCTGTTTTCGAGAGATTTATTATTCGACCTAAATAATAGATCTAGATACCAATCTAGCACTTGATAAGATATTCAGACAATTTTATTAACGACGCATTTACATTCACACGTGTGTCAGAGGTATGAGGCTTCATTCCAGCAATGAGTGATGTTTTGAACGCCTCACGACATCTTATGTCAACTAGATAATAAATCTATAGATGGAAATAGCTCCAGGTATGTCATCAATTCAAATAAAACTGATCCATTCCAATGCACTTATACACATACACATTTCATAAATTACGTGGACGAGGCTGAACATCGACAAGTCATCGGACACTGTAAAGGTTAAGGTATAGAAAATATTCCCTTTAGAGAGAAAACAAGAATGAAGTTGGAATAGAACTTGCGCTTGTGTAATTTGCCAGGAAAAAAAAAAGGAAAATGTATACCGTTCATTATTACACCTATTTGAAGTGTGAATCAGTTAATATACTATCATTTTTTCTGTCATCACGTTCTTCACAGCCAAAGGTAAATCACTTCCTTTCAAAGAAAAATATCCTTGTTTCATAATCTGATACATTTTAATATAATTAATTTTGTCTTTCACTTATCTGTGATGTGTGAAGATGTACTTGTATCGAATTTGAAAGCTATTTATAAAGCAACATTCTTTATTTACACTACAGTGCTAAAATAGGAAAACTCAAATGTAATGACAATTGCCTCTGAGTACAAATTACCTTGACTAACAATTAGCGGCAATGAGTCAATTGGCAATTCAAACACCTCATCAAGTGCAGTGCTATTTAAGCGTATCCATCTAAGTGACGGAAACATTATTCCCGAGATAAGAGATGTATACGGTCAATAACAGGTACCGGTTGCATCTGTAAGTAGAAGTTTGTTTGCTCGGTTTATATTCAGTTGTATTTATATGTTTACCTTCTATTTCGTCAAATTCAATTTTTATGTATTTGTGTAAATCATTTCATGTAAATTCATTTAAATTAAAATCAATGGAAGTCTCCATTGCAAGTAAACATAGTCCTTGAATTATATTCTTAAATTTTTGATGCAGAAAGTATTTCATTGGTTTGGATACATATTTATGTAAGACCAAATATCAGTTGATATTTATCACCTTGCATCCGTGTTTAATAGAAAATAAATGTCAATTTACTTCTTGCACCAAATAATGTTTTTTTGTAGCAAATTAAAATTATTACAATTAGTGTTTGGTACACTTAATGATCAATAGTGCTACGTAAAATGTTCAAATAATGTTTTCCTGAATAACGGTTAAGCTAAGTGGATGAAAAAAATGTTTCCACCGTAACTAATATTCTGGACGTGTTTGACATGAAAAGGTATCATAGCTTGAATGCAAGATTTTTGTTTTTATTAAAAACTCTGGAAATGCAGTGAATTAGTCCTCACAATTAAAATTGCGTCTTTTGCGTAAAGAGTTAAAATGCAACTTTATTGTACAGTGCAGATAAATATAATGCAATGATAGCTACGTTTAACTTTGAAAATATGCTTTAAAATTGTCTGACAAGCTGTCAGGTACATAATTAGTCACCTATAAATTTCAAGACTGTAGTCAAAATTGCTCAATGAGATTAGATTTATCACTCATCCTCTAAAAGTGAAACTAATTCGTTCTGAAAACAGGTTTCGTGTTATATTCTGACATCACTTCGCACATGAAGAACATTCTCGACACTTTGACACTATTAACTTAAGATTCATGTTCCGAGAAAAGACATAATTTGACTTAACATTATCAAGAATACCTGTGCAATCCTACTCTTATAGCACATTTCATCATTATATTTCTTAAATTTGAACTTTTGGTTCAAACGTTATCGCTGCAGTTCTGTGACGTTCTCTTGCAATAAATTGGTTGGTCCGATTTAATGATCTCAATGCCATAATCATTAATCAAAATGGATTGCATTAAGAGGGCCTAGATCGACTATGCTGAACTATTTCAACTAGTGATAAAAAATGCTTTATTGTGTTTCGCACATTAGAGAGCAGTTGTGAGTATCTTGCGAAGCCAAACAAATTATTTGTAATGAATAACAAATTTTGTTATTTTCTCTCCAAAATCTTATATTCAAAGTTACACAATACATGGATGTCAAATATCATTACGACGTATGACACAATGTGATTCTTAATTTTCAAGAAGTTTTGATACGGGGTGTTATGATCTAAAGATACCGTCGTAACTACTTAATCAGAGTCTTGTATCTTTATTTCATTGATTGATTTTATTTTGACAACAACTTTCGAAGTTGGAAAGCATTTGGAAGAGTTTTTTCTATGGTCACAATACTTCGTACGAGCAGGCTGTGCTCATACAAAGTATTCTGGCCATATTCTAAGCTGATGCTGAATGAAACCATCACAGTAGAAAATAAACTTCATATATAATTGATTCACCTTCTGATAGCGCTTACTTGTCTTTAAACGCGTTTATCTCAGTTATATTATTAACACCCTGATAAACTTTGACGGACCATATAAACTAGACTTCTGGAAATCGAATGAAGTTCATTGAGTTGAGATGTCATTTTTCAATCTTTATAACATAATCTTTTCAATATATACACAACGGGAATTTTGCGCTGAAAATAAACGCTGAAATTTCTTTGGCACTCTGAAACCTCTCTTAAATTTAAAATACAAAGGAAAAGTGACACTTCGAACATTTTTCAGTTATTTTTCTGCGTGATTTTCAGAGATTCTCTTTTACGTTATAATGAACATCGGTTATGGTTAAGCCCATTCCACATTTCTACAATTTCCTCAAGCGTGAATCTCCGAAAATCACGCAGAAAAGTAACTGAAACATTTTCAGAGTGCCATTTTTCCTTTGTATTTCAAATTTAAGAGGGTTTTCAGAGTGCCAAAAAAATTTCAGCGTATATTTTCAGCGCAAAATTCCCGTAGTGATAATATATATATATAAATAAATATAGTAAAGTGAAAAAGACAAGAGGCTGCATTCACGGCTGGTTAGAGATGGACAGTCATATAAACTATATTACCGATTTATAGCTTGATGCAATATCAGTCACATTTATTAACGACGATTTTGCATTCACACGTATGTAAGATGTGTCAGAAGTGTGAAGCTTCATTCCAGTATTGAGCGATGTTTTGAACGCCTGGTGGCATCTTATGTCAACTAAATAATAAATCTATAGATGAAAATAGCTCCAGGTATGTCATCAATTCAAATAAAGCTGATCCATTCCATTGCACTTATATACTTCATGGACATTGTGAACGAGGATGAGTGAAATGTCACTTATTGGGATTGTAAAGTGAAGAAAGTTGTTGTCAGGTCAATGTTCGTTTTTATAATTTTGATCGATTTTTAGTAAGTTTAAATTGTCAACCTCTAATAAATCACTTTAGTGTAACATTTAATATTTTGAGCATCATATATACAAGAATTTTTCAATATTCAAAAATATTAATGACATCGGCAACATTTCATGTAAATATCCATCACACTTGAAATATGTCAGATAACTCCAATGTTATTAACCTCAGGACATGTAAAAACATTAATGATTCACATGTCCGTCCAAATCACAGGAGAAGCGTATAAAGAGATACGGGAATATTGTCCTAGAAGGGAGACACGTAAATTTAATCGGCAATTCGGTTCAGATATCTGCACTAGTTGGAACAGTATATACGATTTTCCACTAATGTTACACATATCGACAATTCCTCTTATCCATGCATTTGGTTGTGTGCCTGTGTACTATATATATCTATGGTTTTAAAGCATCAAATTGAATATGTTCCAGAAAGATGCCAAATTGTTTTGTTGGCTTAGTTTACCTGTTTCCCCTTATTAATTGTCGATTTTACACCTAAGGAATTAAAGGTATGTAATATACAAAAGCTACTATTTCAACGGCTGAATCCATCGAAAAAAATGGTTGCACATTCAATATTTGGAAACGTTTCTGGTTTGAATCTATTCATGATATACTCGCTGATCATTCTGATAACATATATCACCACTAATGGTAAATTTGATATGGGATCATTTTTCGGGTAATCGCAAGCTGGTAATTCTTTCACCTCTTTGGGCAGAGAATATACAATACCTAATAAACCACAAACACGTTCGTAACAGCCATAGGTAAATTTCTTACTGCCAATGACAACATCGCCTTAAACTTTCTTAATTTAGAGTATTGGAAAACAGTAGATTCGTGGGTTTTTAAGGAACTGTTTGGATTTTTACCTTAGTCTACCAACATCATAAGCTGTTATTTTCTTCCTATAATTGATTTGTCATAAACCTTTCAAACTTATCATAAACTTTTCAAAACGTACATGTATAGTTAACATTTGGTTAACACAAAATGCAGGGACGCGTTTTACATTAAAAAATGAAAACAACGCCATCATCTTTGTATTTTAAAGGCAACATATTCAAAATCTTCATCCGCAGATATCCGAGTCGGAACACCTCACATAAAAGAGGGGAAGTAAAGAAAATCTGTGATTTGGTAAACACCAAGTTTTGAATCATTTCCTCTTGTTAATTGCTACCTTTACGTTGCACTTTATATGTAACTGAATGCTTACAATTTAAAGTTCATCCACGTACGTAAATGAACAACAATTACCTCTATCAGCAGTAATTAACAGTAGTGAGTCAATTGGCAATTCCAACACTTCACCACGTGCAGTGCATTTAAATGTCTCTACTTGGAATGACTTTCAAACAAATGTATATCTTTGGAACTGACAAAGGTGCTTCCTCTCCATAATAGCTATAGAAAGAAGGCCTACGAAATCACTGATTTCAAGTAATTTACGTAATATATAGAAGCCACCTGGTTTTGGTTTGTCAGGGTTTACAGCATACTCTTTGTTTTTTCTTAGAACAAAAATTATATAGTATTTAAAACTTACAGTACAGTATTTAGCTGTATTGGCCCATCTGGTATAATTGATCATTAATTGAATATTAATTTTGATTGCCTAAAGCTAACATTAATAAATCTGAAATTCTACCCTTTTTGACTAAATTAGGCCTACTGTAAATTTTCCTGTTTCGGTTTTCAGAACACTATTATCTAACCTAACTTTAGTATGTTCCGATTGGCTTTAATATCACCGTTTTTATTCACACTTAACGTCTAAGAGCGTCTTACCCAGAGGCCGTTGCATTTTCCAGCACGCTTCATTTTTCTTCTCATTCAACTAACAGACAATATGTCTCCTCTAACACTATTATCAAAGTTATTCCTACATTTTTCACAACATATTCCTTGTCATTAACCCTAACCCGCAACATGTAACAAAATCTCATTTAGCAGAATCAGGAAAATTGCCAATGTCCAATCACGTTAAAGACCGGAATTTGAGATTATTAAATTTAATTGCTGTCATGGCACCGCGTGTTCAAGGGCTAGTTAAAGTGATCATTTGAACAGGGTCTGAGAAGTCCGAGGATCGAATCCAGTTGACAATCAGCCTCGTTTGTCATACAGATTTCCGCGGGTTAATACATTCATAATAGACTGTGTATATTAGAACAGGATTTATCCTCAAAGATGAATGTCTCAAAAAGACATAAACTGTTTTCATTATTTGTGCTTCGGGAATCTAGGTAAAATTGGAACAAAATGCCAAAAAGTTAAGAATAAAAAAAATCAAGATTTTTGGTAGAAAAATGTCATTGGGTAAACATTTTTCACAATTTCGTTAACAGATTTCTATTTCTTTCTTTTTTCACTCGTTAGTACAGAGGTACCTGCCTATTTTTAGATTTTTTCTTATTCGATTCATTAAACATGCTCGTGCATTTTTCGTTTTACATGGGCCATGTTTTAGCTTTAATAATATCCTATGTTTTCTCAAACCTGTTGAAGTACATTAATTACATAATGTAGAGGAACTTAACGATTGGTTTTTATATTTAGAATCTCTAAATCTGCATGTTTGACCAATGTTTTTTTGAATCATCTTTTAGACTGCACTGTAAAACAGTGGCCTGATTTAAAATGCTGTTATATCTTTTAAACCTGTTGATCCTATTTTCATCTTATTTGTTAGTCGTGATAGTGATGATTTGCTAATTATAATCTAGAATTGAGTAGATTTATTTTTCAAGCTTTAGCAAAATACAATATCGTTATAAACTAACATAACAGTAATCTACATAGGTATTTATAAGGAATTAAATTTGAATACTTCATCCGATTTTAATCTTTTTTTTTCATAATTAAAATAAATGTAGATTAACTCTGTCAAGGAATCGTACATTAGAAAGTTTGGTGTCAATAAATTTCCTCTTTGACATACTTTAAGGCAACTCCAATCTTCTCCAGGTATATAATTGCAATATTACTATTTTCAAGGTAGTAAATGGTTTAAATTGTTACAAATTCTTCAGCGCTTCTTTTTCCCCGCTAAAAAACCCTTAGATAACAGTTAAAACTTCTTAATAAACATTAATCTCATGCAACTGTACGGAACCTGTTTTAAACGCTCCTATGGTTTATAACCAATTACTGCTTGAGTTATCAGAGCCAAAACTATACATTTCATCCCCCAAGTTCTCTATTAATCTGCTCCGACCGGCTATAATTTTCACTCTTTAATTTCACACTTCACGCCTGTTAGTGCGTCGTACCCAAGGGCTGTTGCCTTTTACAGCACGCTCCATCTTTCCTGTCGTCGCATTTTCAGACAATGTGTCTCCTCACACACCATTACAAAAGTTCTTCGAACATTTTTCTCAGCATATCCTATGCAATAAATTCATTCATAATAGGCTTTGCAAAAAGGAACAGGATATATATGACTGCATCTTCCCCTATTTTTTAATGTTACGCTATTTACGCCAAAATTAAATCTAAAGTAATAATTGCGGGTACTACAGGATGTCCAAAAATTACCTGCATATTTTGAAAATGCTTATAACTTTTAAACCAGGATTTGCATGGCAACAATAACATATTTAGGTATTCAAACATGCTACAGAGTTGTTCATCGCTAATCAACAACGATGTACCCATGCGTCTGCGTATTGTTTATCGCGCTAGGGTGGCTTTACCTATCCGAGTGTGATAAAAATACGCCGACGCATCGGATGCAGAGTTGTTGATTATCAATGAACAACTCTGTAGCATGTTTGAATACCTTTCAACAACGAAAATCTTCCTGAAAACGTATAATTAAATTCAAAATGTTTTCAATTTATCAGATACTCATCTCAATAAAAAATACTTTGAAGAATCTGAAACAAAATGCTAGATTTTAAATGATGTCGTTTTCAACTGTTCCCCAGCGCCAGTCCTTGCACGTACTCACATTCCCCACGCGCGATAAACAGTGCGCCGATTTATGTGCACTGCGTAAACGCACCTCCATGTACGCTGTGCCGAGCGTGACGCGCTTATTTGAATATCAACTGTGGATTCATCATAAATCAACAACGGTACGTTCCTGTATTAAGAAATACAGAGAGTTGTTGAATTATTGATACACACTCTTAAAAAGAAAGGATCAAATTGATCCGATAAAGTATCAAATATGAGCTTACCCTTTTCCGGATCAACTTTGATCCAAATTCTCCTCAAATTTGATCCGGAAGAGGATCAAACACACTCTTTTTTGATCCGAAAGGATCAAATTTGAGGAGAATTTTGATCAAAATTGATCCGGAAGAGGATAAGCTCATATTTGATACTTTATCGGATCAATTTTAATCCTTTCTTTTTAAGAGTGCAGGAGTATCTAAAACAAATCACGACCGTAGGCCCAAGCATGAGGCTAAACATTGACTAAATAGAGCAAGAAAAGGCATGTTTCTCACATATTTCCAGAAACAAGTGTTTCGCAGGGATATATCATGGACCACTATATACATTTGTAATCATATTAGTCCAGCTACATTTTTACAACACCGTACCATTGTCTTTGCTTCTATTATTTTTATTTAGAAAATAAAGACATGGCTACCAATATGTATGCGGTAAACGCTTTCATTAAATTTTAAGGTATTTTGCATTGTTCACAGGTCTTTGCAATACTAAGAAAGAACGATCTATTTTTTTTAGTATTTTGTCTATGTGTTATTTCATGTACACCTTACAGAACAATGGCTCACTTTGCATTAATCGTCACATTCATTTATACACAAGTTGTAACAATTATATAACCGCTGTTAATATTGTAAAAGCTTCATAGCATGAAAAATATTTTGCTGACACGTAAAAGAGATGAGCAGTTATTTTTTAAAGTAATTAAAACAACAATTTAAACAGTTGTCAATTATAATTATCTGCTACTTTAAAAGAACATTAAAACTAATCTCTTTAAAGAATTATATCTAGTCCATATAGTTTGTATCCATATTGTTATACCGGTTCAAGATTGACCCACTTTGCGGAAAATATGTCACTAGGGATATTTTGTTTGTTTATTTCGAGATTGAACATCATGATAAGGACAATTTTATCAGCAAGATTATGTGTACTTTTTGACGCATACAGAGTGTCCCAATAAACATTGTGCATGGAGACGGCGATGCTTTTCTCAGAAGGTACAATTACAACATCTAAATCCCATAGTTTTGTTAATCGTCAAGAAAATCTATCGATGTACATTAGAGATGTCATATATTTTGTCTGCTTGTATCACTTGCTTTCTACACATTGGGAATCTTATGTTTAATATATCTCTTTTTCCTATATACATATTATTTTTTCTATTTGAAAATATACACATAGAGTCAGTGTAAAACTAGGTTTATTTATTAGCAAAATTACTCAAAATGCTCAATGCTTCGTATATATGACCGTCCATCCCAAACCAACCGTAAATGCAACCTCTTGTCACTTTCATTGTTTTTTATTATTTGAATAGACCATATCGTCGGTCGCATCAAATATCCTTCTTTATGACATTTTTGCCTTTTTTGAGAAATTGTGTCTGGATTGATATATTGATGATTTCTTCATAGACCGTCAAAATTTGTCAGGGAGTAAAAAGTACAACTGAGATAAACGCGTTTAAAGATCAGCAAACCCTATTTTTCTGTTGATTGTCTGAAAAATATGCAGATTTATTGCATATTCCTTATCATTTTTATTTTTTTGAAATGAAACTTTGGTATTTTGTAGAAAGCGCAATGATTTTAAATCTTTTTCAGCGATGATGAACAAAACTATTCGCTTTAGAAGGATATGATTTCCTGAGTAAATCAGAGCCGTTTCCATGCACAATATTTATTGGGACACCCTGTAATGTACTGTGCGAATTTATAATATGAAGTATAATACGAATACGAAGTATAATATGGTGCTTTCTGATCAGAGCGACAAATGAGTAGCTTTAGTTTCATTTTTGATTTCTACTTGGTATTTACCCGAATTTACGTCCCATTCTCAGTTGTCCGTAATTTTCTTCCTGTTATCTAAGATTACGAAGTCTGTCTAATTAGAATTTATTACAGTGTATGTATGTCAGGGGGAAATAATTGCGATATCAAGTCCGTTCACCCAATTTACCCATGCGAATGCCCACCACGTGTACTATTACTATAAAGGAGACTCCGATGTTTTTTTACCTCAGGACATGTCAAAACATGAATGATTCGCTTGTCATTCCCGATATCCCGAACAGAGCATTAAAGAATACGCGAACATCGTCCCAGGATACATACGACTGATCACATTTGAACTGCAGGGAAGGGGGCCATTAATACGCATCCAAAAAGAACAATAAGTTTTTGTTGAAATTTAATTTTAAAGCCGCCCTAATTTATAGTCGCTTGTGGACTTTTATCAGATGATGTTTTTCTTTTTTAGCTTGAGATTGTGTAAACATGTACATTTGCATCTTTTTTTAGTTTTTACAGTGCAGAACATTTTATAATAGAAAGTAATCATTCATCCTCTATGTCAAAAATAAAACTGATGAGCGGGTTCTTTATTTTTTAAAAATACAGGACTGTGGATGCAATCAGTGCCGATATTTCTTTATTTACAGATATATCATTATTTTTTATCAAAAAACCGTATTGAAATGGATTGTACAGAGATATAAACCTCAGCCGTCTACACAGCTGATAATTTGCATGTCGGTAATTCGGCTTCTTAAATAGCAATAAGTAACTGTCAATTCTAATGAAAAGTCCTTTCATAAAAGTATCTTGTTAATCTGTTCCAGCAAAAGTGCATCAAGTACACTCTGTCTGGAATTTGTTAATTGAATTACGTTACACTATTTGAAGCACTTGGATTCAGTATACAGATAAGATAGGTTTTATCATATAATACTGATAATTCATGATATGTTTGTACACGCAAAAAGTACAAAAACATAACTCTTTCAAACTTAATATGTGTGTGCCATCACATTACTGGCAATACCATAAATTCGAGTTCGAAATTCGAATTCAAAATTTCGAGTCGCTGGAGCTTAAGTCAATGCTCTTAATCGATTTAAAACCATGTAGATTGTTTGATGTGTTAAATGATAATGAACACAAAAAATGTAAACTACATTCTGCAACAATATTTTTACCTATACTAAGAGCAAACATTTAGAAATAGCAATCTTCCTATGATACATAAGATTGGCGGAAACATGAATATCAACAAAAAAATAAAATATCAAACTATGGATCTCTTGTTTTCGACTTCATGTTAAAGTCAGTAATTAAATGAGTTACATGTATAACAACCAATATCAACGTTTAAACGCCGGATATTTGTATTATTTTTAATATAGATACACTCTTAAAAAGAAAGGATCAAATTGATCCGATAAAGTATCAAATATGAGATTACCCTTTTCCGGATA
>JXSR01S053526.1:2536-17536 GCA_000969725.1 Ophiothrix spiculata
ATTTATTTTCAACAGTTTAATACTGTATTCTGCAAGTCTAATCTATTTTTGAGCTTTAACCCTTGTCCTCCTGAGCTATTTTTGCAACACGTCATCCGAAGGGTTGTTGCAACCACCCTAAAATTTTAGAACGGAACTTTCTATGAACTTGGTTTTGCTAATAATAGATAGGTATGATCCTCCCCTATCCAACGATACCAAGATCATGAAAATCGGCCGAGGCGTTACGTAATTATGACGTCATAAAGCACTTTCTGATTGGAAAATCAGGCAAAATTGCATTATGGCAAAAATGGCCACAAAAAACAACATTTTGCTACAAAAGTTCTAAATAACAGATTTTCGTCGGTGTTTTTGCCAATTAAGACAGGAAATGATGATTCTAACATGTCTTTTAAGTTTGAGTTTTATAGCATGCACATTTTTTTCAAAATGGCGACTTAAACATTTCCGGGATTTCGACTTCGTGACAGGCGTGACCGATTTTGAGATGTAATAGTGGAGAAATAAGCAATCACTGAATGTTTGTTTATTGCTTTGCAGATGTAGACTCCATGATTGAAGAACGATATTGATGTTTCACCAAAACATGACCTTTTAATAAAACACAGCAAAAAAATTTCATGTTTTTCGTGACAGGCGTGACATCTGAAAACGGCAAATTCCAACAACACACTACTCGGCTATGATTAACATTTATTACTAAAACGCGATTGTACTTTAGAGCACAGAGACTGGGGCTTCTTATACCCTAATAAGGAAAAGCCTCATGTTTTTCTCTGTTTCAGTACCAAATCACTTTTTGGTGCAAATTTGAGGGTAAAATGTTACTAAGGCAACAAACAACTTATACCAGTCATAAAATAAGTTCTATTTGCTTTATGGAAGAAACAAAAGTAGTTCCCGAGACCTTGACTTGTTTACTTTCAACTCAGGTATTACTTTTATGTCAGAATTGAACTTGAAATATTCATGTATGTGATACAAGAACATGGAATTAGCCTTATATCAAATTTTAAGCCTTCAATATTTGTATTATGCTTTATACTAGTTAACATAAATTCTACAGCTAAAATAAACAGGCGGTGCAGGTCGTGGCAACTCTTACTGGTTGCCGTACGATATCGTAGCCGATCCCGGCTGCGTCATGTCCTATACCGCCTCTGGCGTAACCGTTGGCTAATTCGTGGAAAAATACAACTTCCGGGTTGGTCACTAAAATTATTTTTCGCAATCGCAAAAAAAATATGATAACATTAATAAAAAGTGGGGTTCACGCGTGAACCCCGGCGGGTTTAAAATAACATAATATGTTAATTACTATAAGAACACTTTTGTAATTTTTTGTGGAAAGGTAAAAATATGATCTTTGTAATATTTTCTTCAATACGTGAGTCACGTGACCCAATAGAGATACACGTAAATCGTACCCTGAATGTGCGTTTTAGAAATCCCTCGTCCCTATCTGTGTTATTATGAATAGCTTTTATCCAATTTAAAAATTAAATTCCAAATCCAAGTTTATTTAAATCTTTCTTGAAATCAATGAAAAGAATGGCAGCATCTTTCTAATTTATTTCACAGAAATTGAGGACCCAAGAACTAGAAGGGGGTTAAGTCACATTGAGTACAAACTGAGAAAACGGCACAAACATAAAATCATTTGTGTAGTCTTGAATGGTATTGCTGTATTTCGCAGTGACTTTTACGCATGTTCTGATCATCAAATTACTACAAAACTTTTACAGAATGTAGAAATGAGAATTGACACAACTCAATTTTCAAGATTTTGTGACTTAACCCCCTTTTAGTTCTAGGGTCCTCAATTGATGACGTATTCAATTATTCTAATGTTTCTTCCAATAAACCGCTCTTTTATATACCCGCATTGATCATTGCTAGCTAGTAGTTTTAATTACTCTTTAGAACTATTCTTGCAAGAACGGCTGTACAAATTTTATAGTCGTAATTTAATAAGGTTATAGGTCTTTAATTATCAAGATTACTTTTAGCTCCCTTTTTGTGTAGAAGTTTCATGACTCCTCTTTTCTGAGAGAACGAAAATTCACCCGTAGCAAATCCTTCATTTAAAGAATCAATAACTAAGTTTTTAATTTCTTCCCCAAATGCTTTATAAAAATTCTGGTGTCAAACCGTCATTTCTTTGAGATCGATTTTTTTTTTGAAATTTGTAACTACATAATTATGTATATTCATATTTGGTCATTGGTCCTTCTCATGAAAGGGCCTCATTTTCATTCAGTTGAGTTACATTTGTGTTTTCTACATAACTATTGATTTGTTCCTTATAATTAATTATTAATATCGTTTAATGTGTACAACTTAGTGTAATATTCTGCTGTTTTATTTAGTATGTGGCCCGTCTTTGTTATCGTTTTTCCTGTTCTTGACTTGAGTTCTACAATTGAATTTTTGACATTGTTTGGTTTTCCAAACCCATAAAATATTTTGTGTTGCTTTGTCCCTCTTCGTACCATTGTACTCTTGACCTTATCATTGCCCCTTTCGTTACTTGTGAATACATTTTATCAAGCCTACTTTTTGCATCATTATGTGTTCTTGAAACTTTGTTGATTTGTTGTTATCTTTTCTTCAAGTTCCTCATTTGTGTTTCTAATATTTGCACTACATCTTTCTTGGTTTTTGATTGAAGTTTACAATATTTTATCGTAAAGTCTTTAATTTTTCGTTTGCATAAATAAAATTGCATAATTCCCATATGACTTTTTAGAGACATTAGTGTTGCTAAATTCATTCTTATAATTTTGAATCAATTTATTGAGTTTATTTTTATATGCAAAGATGCGTTGAATTTCCAGTAACCTGGACCATTATTTTGTTTTACAATTCTTAGCTTCAGTAACACACCATTAAGGTTTGTTTTTACTGAGGTTCTTATGTCTGCTGATTTACTGAGGGTCTTATGTCTGCTGATTCAACATTTTTTGTTTGGTCACTTTGTATGAACCAATAATCAACCCTGGAGAATAAATTTAGTGACGCTTGGCGCCATGTGAATTGTCTTTTTTCTGGCCATAATTTGATTTCTTTAATGATTTTATTTAGATTTTTATTTTCCGCAATTCTATTCTTTATATTTTTTGTGTCTTTACTTTTATTTTGCACACAATTGAAATCACCACCAATTATTAAGTTGTATTTAACATTTCGTCTCATCCAATATCGTATTATAAAACAAATCCCTTTCTTTGTAATTTCGTCTCATCCAAGTATATATCTTTTTATAAAACAAATCCCTTTCTCTTTAATTTGTTGCTGCATAAATATTGATAATTCTAAAGGTAGAACCCTGAATTTTCATGCTTATCAATATTGTCCTACCATCAGTTGCTGTATTAATCTACTTTTAAATTTTTATTGTAGATAATTGTGACCCCTCTGCTGTGTGTTGACCCAAATGAACTATTTACATTCATATTCCATTCTGATTTTAATATGGTTTCTCAGTTTTCGTCCAGATATGTCTCTTGCAGTAAGCAGATATCAATATTTTGTATTTTTAACCACATTTTTGTAATATCCCGTTTCTCCTTATTTACAATTATTTACAGTCATTCAATAAGATATCTATTTTTTTAAACCTTTCTTACTTCTGCTTCTTTGCTTCTTGTTTGGTTTCTGTTTCCGCTTTCTCCTCTTGTCAGGAGACGGTGATTTAGCACTTAAACTTGATATGGAAGCGTCCTTTAATTGTGATATTGCTTCTGATCGCTCTGATGTGTTTCCCTCTTCCAGATCCTGAGAAGATCCCTAGCATATTCAGTATTATCAGATTGTTCATCAATATTTATCTGACGTTGATTTTGTTCCTTACAATTCAATTGCCTTGTTATTTCTGGCTGAACCTGAATACGTGGATCTCTGGTTATTTCCAGCTTGCCAACTCTCTAAGTCGGTATTGGCTAAGTGGTTTGTGCATGTTACGTTGGCTGAGTTGCTTGAGTTACATTGTCATTTACTGATTGAATATTTTTGTTAAGTTCTTCTTTGGTTTATTTGGACAGGATTCGTATGTGTGAATTTATAATCTATGCAAATATAACATGAAGCAGCTATTGGACAAAGTGAATTTTAGAAAAAGCACTCTTCAATTAAAGGTAGGTATTTCGATCTGGTGACAAATTTAACATATACTTTTTCTATATTTGAATGAAGGGTCATTACCTACATAAAGTAATTGTCAAGTTTCATTTGCATAGCTTGAGCCAAATTAATGCCGCAGGCAAAAATGTATCTGAGAGTGACCCATAGAAACCTATAGGATAACAAGATATTCCAGTAATTCAGACCTTATCTCTTCAACGAAACAAAATATGGTGGTAAAAATTTACAGGGGCTTTGAGAAAAATATGCGCTTTCATCTGGTATCAAAATGGCCAATTTGATTTGTTTGAGCATGTTGTGTGAAATGATCGGAATACACACCTTTAATAAAAACTGGCAAATGAAAACATTGTTTTCAGCTTAAATAAGATTTAACTAACAGAGTTTTCTAGTTCTATTTACTGCAAGATTCTAATTATTATTCATTGGAAAAGGTCTATCCTAGGACAAACATTTCAAAACTAGCTTTGTATAAACTCCGATGCTCTAAGGAATCTTTGGGGATTTAGTATCAAAATGTACATCTACTAAAAAATCTAATTGTTATAATACCGTAATGTATCATTTATATTTTATGAAGAGACGTGCTTCCGATTAAAAAGGCTTAAAGCTCACGAGTAATGCAATTAAATAAACACTAGCATAAAATTATTTGTAATCATCTTACTAAAATAGAAAGTAAAACTAACAGATATTTCTAGTTCGCTCCGTTCCCTCGGCTCAATTCGCAATATTATGCAAATTAAGATCCTAAGGCAAAGAGTGTGCAGAATTTTGTCACTTGATATTAAAATGAATACCTACTATGAAATGTAATGGTTAAGGATTATATTAGTCTGACCCGAGGCAGTGCTTCCAACCGTTATCCCCAGTGGCGTAGTCAGACATTTTCATCAAGGGGGGCAACGCGGGGCAAAGATTTTTTGAAGGGGGGGCAACCCCCCAAATGAGTAAACACAAAATGGTACACCCCATTTTTTTACCATAGCTTCTCATGTAAAAAATGACATTTGTTTTGAAAAAGGAGTAAATTTGCTACTTTTTAAAGCAAAATTTGAAATTACAGCGTTTAATTATTATGATTTTTGATGTACGCGCGCGAAACGCGCAAACTTTTTCTTCTTCTTACAATTACGAAAATAATAGTAATTGAGTATGAACTGATGGCACTGGAGTGCAAAAATGGACCATTTGGGGGCATGGTATACTAAAAAGGAGTAATTCCAATATGAACTGTACTTTTCTCGATTTTTTTCAAGAGGGCAAGGGTTCTTTCAGGGGAGCAATTGCCCCCCCCCCTTAGCCCCTTCTAGCTTCTGGTTACCCCTTGCTCTTTTAAGCTGTCACTGTTTTAATGGAAGAGCACACAATTAATAAGTCAATGTTGAGTAATTTGACTCATTGATATTCATTTTTTACAGTGTAGCAGTGCTATTAGTGTTTAATATTCAGAATGTCTACATATATCAATAAATCTTTATAGGCTAAGAAAATTAATGAAAATTATGACCATGGGTCAAACAAACTGCAAAAGTAATGATACCCACAGGATAATATCAGACAAACATATACAACAACATATCAAAAATCAAGAAAAATCTAGTTGGTGAAACAGTGATTAATTTGCATAATACAAAATGGCTGCCAAAAAAGGGGTAAAATTTCAGAATTGGTCAAATCATGAAAAACCATTCTATTGTGTTCCACTAATCACAAAGAATTAGAAAAAGTATACTTTTACCCATCTCCGTAGTATGGTTAATGAGTTATATCGAAAAATGGGAATGGTCATATCAGGGGTCATGTGATATGCCCTATGGGAGATAACAATTTCAAAAACATCGGATTTTTTTTCAAAATGGTCTCAAATTGTTTCTCTAGCAAAACTATTCACACGAAGTAATATTTAGCAATGGCTCAGATGTACTGTTGCTATGGTTACAGATCAAAGTAAACTTCGGGTTGCAGATTCCAATACAATGGTAAATATGGACTTTTTTGCCTGATACCATAGCAACGACTGGTCTAAAGCACTTTAAACTATTACTTCATGTAGACACTTTTGCGAAAGGAACATTTTGAGACCAGTTTGAAGAAAATCTGACAATGTTGAAGTTTTTGTGTCCAATCGTATGACCCCTGATATGACCTTCATTGGATATATAACTCATTAACCAAACTTCGGAGATGGGTAAAAGCATACTTTTTCTTTTTCTTTATGGTGAGAGGAACACGCTGAAATGGTTTTTAACATAATTTAACCAAATTTCACCCCTTGTTTTGGCAGCCATTTTATGCAAATTAATCGCTGTTCCATCAAGTAGAATTTGCTACATTTTTGAAACGTTGTTGTATATAAACACAAAACCAAAAGTAAGTCCCCCTCTCAACATGACGTCCTAACATTGTAAGGTAGAACATTTCACCAATTAATTATACCTAGGATTACTTTTATGACTGTTAACAAAAAAGTGTTGCGTGAAAATGAAAGATATTCATGACTTCATGGATGAATAAGCTCAAATGGAAGACAAAAACTGATCTATTTAAAAATCACATTATTGTATCTGCAGTTTAGTAACGCGTGTATCACCACGCCTGTAAAGGAAGATCTGCACCAAAAATTGATTTTTGTTTTTAGAGACTTAATTCTTTTTTTTAAATGAAAGAGAAAAGGAAAACTAAAAAAAGTATGCAATTAGATTTTTTTCTTTTTGACTTAGTTTTTTTTTAATAGCAAAAATAAATCCAACTTTGATCCAAAAATGGATCAAAATAAGTGCACCGTATGCATAAAAACGCACCGTATGCAAAAACGAACAAAAATGTAAAAAATCTAATTCCATACTTTTTTTTAGTTTTCTTTCTCTCTTTCATTTAAAAAAAGAATGAAGTCTCTAGCATCTACGGTTTGGGACATTTACTCTTTTGAAATCCAACACCAAAAATCCAAGATGGCCGCCAATTAAATATGCAAATTAGGAATTATTGTTTTTTTGGTCACCCAAGTATCCTAGACACCAAATATGAAGTTCATACCATCTTCAATAAAAAAACCCTATATTTGGTGCAGATCTTCCCTTAAGGTCCTCACCCTGACACTGTCTTCTCATGGTGTTAATCAGCCTGCAGCTGCAGGTATGCTGCTTTGGGATGGCATTCCACTGAATCTGCAGATGATGTGAGAGGTCATGCAGGTTGCTGTTGGCATTCATGCGTGGATACACAGATCTTTTCAGCTGGTCCCACAAGTGCTCTACGGGATTAAGATCAGACAAATTGGCCTGCCACACCATGTATTCGATCCCTTCCCCTGCAAGAAATGCATTAGCTTGTCTCCATCTGTGTGGTCGAGCATTGTCATCCATCAAGACAAATGCTGCACCATGGGCTGTGGATGCAGCACTTTGTCAACATATCGTTGTGATGCGAGGTTGTCATTAATTTGTGCAAGAAATGGAACTGACCACCTGAACCGAGCTCTGCCAATACATGGCTGAGTGGTAATGAATTGATTACACATTAGAGTTATGTTCAATTTGTGGGGACTTTAAACTGCACTCTTTCCCAAATGTTACAAGCCATGAATAATTTTTGTGACTTCTGAGCTCATTCAGCCATGCATGAAGTCATACATTATCTTTCACTTTCACACAGCACTTTGGTAACATTAATAGAAGTACTCCTAGGTATAATTTATTGGTAAAATGTTTACCTTACAATGTTAAGACGTCATGTTCAGAGGGGGACTTACTTTTGGTGTTGTGTTTATATGTTTGATATTATTATGTAAATGTCGTTACTTTTGCAATTTGTTTGATCCATTTTTAATTTTTACTAGCCTATTAAGTATTATAAGTAATTAAACTCATAATTTGCCATCACCTTCTAGTACTACCACTTTCTAAAACGATTGCCGTTTTCATGTAAATATTAGTTCCTTTAAGAAGGAATACATGTCCATGTTGGTATATTCACAAATTAAGTTAATAATACATTTCCGATAATTATTTGATTGACACACATCGGTTTTATAATAAAATCTTTGTTTTTAACACTTTAGTGGTCAAGGGGGGGGGGGGCATATGGTCCTTATCAGCATAAATAAGCATTTTCAATGGCGCTCTTCAATTTATTTGCCCATAAAATCGTAACCGAACAACTTTCTTGTTGTGGCAGACCTTGACCATTGAAGTGTTAATCTGAAGGGATATAAGTATGTCGAAAATGTTTTATGAAATGTAAGATTCAATACTGGTGACTTGTAACCTCGGCTTGTAACTCCCATAGGTTCTGAATAGATTCTTCAGGATCGTTCATAGTTCAAAGTAAGAAAAGTTTCTAAATTCAGATCCAATTATCTCAAAATGGTACTCACAAAGGAAGTGAATATTCCTATCTTAAAAGTCATTGGATCTGAATTTAGAAACTTTTATTACAGGGGATATTAAACATGTAAATCAAGGGAAAGCATTTACCGTAATGCCATTAAAATCTTAAAATCTTAAAGGTTCACTTTGTCAAAAACATTATTGCAGGAGCAAGACAATATTAATTACATAGGAACGTCAATAATTAAAAACGACAATCTCCTGTTACTATTAGATATGTATACATGTATGGATGTTAAATTTAAAATCTACACGACAATACTAAGTACTTTGTGCAGTGTTTCAAACAAAAAAAGTACGTTATTGCAAACATAGATTTTGGGGTGTAGTTTTGATTCTCAGTATAATTCTCAACTATCCTATACGCTACAATGTTAATATGATTGATATCAACCAGTTTTGCAGATTTACAGAGTGATGACAAATTTAGACAAATTACTTCTGGCAGAACAAAAATAGACTCTAGGAACTGCTTTACAGCTGAACTCGTAACAATTTCACTTAATATTTCTCCCCAAAGGCAAGCGTTAACCAGATTCCATTTTTTGTTTTAATCCCTTATCCATCAGGCTTAAGATCTATATACAAAACGCCCTTACATCTACTTATCTGCCCTCCTTTCGTCTTTCATACACGATCTGATGATTGTCACTTTGCACGTATTTTTTTATGTTTAAGAAATCGTTAATATGAAATCTTTCTGGCACCACTGTTTTTTATAATCAAACTCAATCCGACATTTTGGAATTGTGTAAGATTATATTTTGCCAATCCAATTAGGGTGACGATTAGTCGCCTGTTTGAAACGTGTCTCTTATGCACTGAAATAGCCCGGGGGGGGGATACTCAACTTTGGTCTGAACGGAAGTGTGCGGCTCAAACCGTTGAACCCATACCCATCTTTAAGGGTAATTTTTGAGTAAAAGTACACCCATGATTAGGGATTTTGCTCCAAAAATGGGCTGATGCTCAAAATTTTCTGGGCTCCGAGCCCAGAAAATGTTTAGGGATTTTGGTGCTAAAAAGCGAAAAAGCGACCCATTCCATCGGCACATCCCCGTATACCTTATATATGTGAGAACCCCCCGGGGAAATAGCAGGTATCCAAATCTCACTAAATGCTATTTGTCTGCAATTAAATGCCTTGCGCATGCGTGGTCAAGCTCCCCCTCCATTTTTATCAGGTAGTATGAGTGCCCAAGCCTGAGTTTATAGTCGTCAAACATAATTCATCTTGTCGTTTGTTGATTTTAAACTCTTGCTTGCTTGATTGATTGTAAGTTTGTTTGATGTTTGAATTTTAATATTATTTTGTAGTTTGCTTATTTGAAACGTTTGCATAAATACAGGCCCGTAGCCAGGAAGGGGTGCGGTGGGGGCTTCGCACCCCCCGAATTTGACAATGTACAAAAAAGGTCCACAAAAATTCCCTAAATGTCCACCAAAAGAACACCTAAAGCATCAAAACACGTAAATGTAGGCCGTTTCTTAAAAAAATACTGCACAAAATGCTTATAGAAAACTACAGACAACTTTTTTGCTTGTCACTTGTAATGCTATGTAGATTACATAGTTCAGAGTAAATGTACAAATGATTTTGGTAACAAGTCTTTCAGAACAAATCTTTCAGAGTTATTCTTTACTAACCTCAAGAAAACACAAACTAGAAATTCATTTCAATTGCCAAACAGATAGCCAAAATTCCGCAAAATTTGCACTCTGTTAAGGCCGGGGTAGACCTTCAACTAGCATAAAGGGTTTTTTTAATCTTACTCTCAAACCGCATAAACCATCTAAAACTGTATAATTTTAGAAGTTGATTTTTGGCGTGAACATATTGGTGATATCGGTTTTGAACAAAATATGTAGATTTTGGCAAAAAAGACAAAAACGTATTTTTTGCCATCAACATTTCTTGGAAGCCTAACTAAAATTTGCATTCATTTTTTTGTTGCTTTTTGGAATTATGAAACAAATGTCTTAGAAGGGTTTTCTTAAATTTTGGATTTTTATCTTAGTTTTTGAAAAATTACCAAAAATAGGCGGGAAAATTGCAATTGTTTGGTGGCAGCGGTTTTTTTAAACATTAATGTGTTGACCTATTTTTGGCATTTAAAAAAAAACGAAGATAAAAATCAAAAATTTGAGAAAACCCTTCCCAGACTTTCTATATACCAAACATTCAAAAAGGTCAGCATTTCACAAAAGCTTTCCAGAAATTTTGGAGCAAAAGTACGGTTTTTGGCATTTTTTGCCAAAATCGACCTTTTTGGTCAAAAACTGATATAATCATCATTTCCTTGATTGACAAAAATCTTCGGACCACTAAAACAAGGGTCATAATACAGATGGTGTGGGTTCGATCGTACCCCGATCGTACCACTGTCCCTTTAATCATTTCCTTGGGCAAGACATTTTGTTCCAAATTTATGTCTTTTTAAGGACTGTTTTGGCGAATTAACTTTGCTTTTAGTTTATCAAAAGGTGGTTTAAATTTACTAATGTATTCTATGTAATATTTTCTATAATACCAAAAGTGAGTTTCAAAACGCGTTTACACAATGCAAGTATTTGCCTTTCTGTCATCTCCATCTCTCCTATAAATATCTAAACAACTTGAAGACTTACTGCATTAAAGGACAGTCACAAGTACCCTCTTATGTAGTGAAGAGCATCAATTTCAATGGTGTGGATGCTAATGGGTTCAAAACATCTGTGAGCTCTTAGCATTATTTCTGATCAAAACTGACTTTTCACGTTTGAATTGTGTAATCGTATATTTACCGTTACTTCTAGTCATCTTGCACTACCTGATACATTATTCCCGGGACATTATTGAACTCTTGTTAATGCAACTGTACACCATCACCAACATCATCACAAATCTCATGTAGACATGAAGCTCACATGTGCTTTTCCAAACAGCCGTAATGTTGGCAATCTTCATTTTGCGCTACATTTGAAAATGCGTTTCTCGGTGAAATCGATTTTGTATATATTCACATATCCGTGCACTCTTCAAATACCTACAAACCATTCAATCTGATCTAAATTAAGGACCATCAACAAAAAAAAGCATATAGCTTACTGGTTTTCAATGATTGTGTTTATCTTAGTTGCATCGTCTACTCCAACATTGTCGGACAATAACTTGACTTATATGGATGCTATGAAAAGTTCATTTATGTGTCATTTTAGTCCGTATAACATGGTCTTTGCAGATACAAAAAAGTGAAAATGACCAGAGGCAGACTTTACGGATAGTTCAAGCTGAACCGTCACATGTAAGCTTCAATGTCAACAAAATATGCATCTTATCGTAAAATCTGCATCATTGTAATACTGTAAGCTATATCTTTAATATAACTTACTACTTACATGTAATTTAAACCACAAAAGTCTGTTTTGGATCTCGCAAACATTACATTGCTTTTCATCGTGTTATGTCATTATAGTACGGGGATGTGGATATTGGTTTCAACAAAGTATCTTTAGATTTTTGATTGATGCAGACACCTCAAATAAAGTACCTTATATATCCTGTATTTCCTTCGCTGAAAACGATATCAGTATTTACAAATATATACAAACCAAATTGTCACCAAAAAGTGCTGGCAAACAATATAACAGTGATTAATACATGTTATAACCACAAGATTATTGGTTTATTTCGATGCAACTCACCTCCGTATTTTTCGACAGGAACTGTTTGCCGTTGTCAGCTATAATTTGTGTTGCACTGTTAACTATTGTTTTTAAACTTAAAAGTCGGCAAGACTTGGCATAGTTAGTAAAAGCTGAAGGTTTCAACTTATGAATATACTCGGCTTTTTGTATTTTATCTCGACTCTGACATCATAAAAAGACGACTAAGATGATATGTGATAGCTCACACCGAAAGGGGGGGACTTTGAAGATGATATCAATTTTGATTTTTTCAAGCATTTTTCAAGCTTTAAAATGACACCTTACTTGTTGAAATTGATCAAGGCGATCACATTTTACAACGGAAAATCTTCTGGAAAGTCTTATTATTTTCTTTATTTTTTGCTGCCTATTTTCACCTGTATCTTGAAACGTTTTCTGTCGTAAAGTCCCCATTGTCGGTGTAAGTCATCACATATTATCAAGATAGCATAAAGAATGTTAAAGATTGATAACTGTGGTTGAAATCATACACGGTAGGAATTGAATGGTGATCCAATAAAATTTAACAACTAACAAATAATAATCGGATGTGGCAGTAGGAAAAAGTTCCATTCGGAGATATGGACAAAATCGTTAAAAATGTATATAGGCCTACTTCATAGAATTTTTTTGTTTGTAAATATTAGTTGTTCGCTTGTGATCCTTTGTGTGTGTTCATTTTAAAAGCTACGTCGAAAATATTTGGGTGTACCTTTTGAGCGTCAACAAAAAAATTGATAATAAATGGGGTTTTTTTTATTTATTTCAAACTCTAATTGTGACCCGTAAGTCAAATAGCTAGAATCTTTAATCATTAATCACACCTTAATAAACACATTGCAATTTGCAGGCCGCAGACAATGAGAATAAAGTACCTTGCATTACCGGGGACACAACACGTTGGCAAGAACGGAGCTCGAACTCACAACGTATGGATTACGGGCGCCATATCCATGGTTGTTCCTCTGTTGCATATGCCCTTGTTCCGTGGTCAATTGTCTCCAATTGCCACGCGCCAAACACAGGGAGCATCTGTCGCGCACAAGGTCACTCACGATACAGTCACTAAGCAAAGCAAAGCTTTATTGTGTGTTGCGAGTGACAATTTGGGATAATGTAACACTGAACAAGGGCATATATGCCACAAGGGAACATCCAATGGATACAGGGCCTTTGAGCCATAAGCGAAAAAAAAAAGACTTCTCACTATAATGTTGCAACAAACTGTTGTAAACAAGTTTATCTGTAACCCTACTATGTACTTTATTTATGTACATGTAAGCACACATAGAGTGCCTATGGTGGACATAATCCCATTATGGCAATAGTTGGAATTCTCTTTTAGAAATAGGGTTCGTAATTGTTGTAGACGAGATTTTCTTACATCTTTACAGCACACTTGCAACGTAGTTGTCAGTAACTGTAACATACAGAAGCATGTTATTTCAATTTTGGTTCAAAACTGTATTATCTATTTGTGAAACCATTTCGTCATACAGAATATTGACAAAATCTTAATCATAATAACCTTCTCAGAGCATGGCAATAGGTTTTGAGTGACAGAATATTAGTCTTTATAGGGTTTACGATATAATAATACAGTATTACACCGATCGATGATAGAATAAGAATTCCATACATCATTACTTGGCGTATTAAGCTTGAAAGATTTAGATGCTTTTTACCGTTTCTTAAATTCTATTTTTGATTTAACTGTTAACATGTGGCGTTTTAAAGATGAATAAATGCATGTGGTTGACTTTTAACTCCGTGTATCAATTAAAAACCAAGAATAAAATACTATTGCCAACTTGAATTAATTCTAAAATAGTCTTTCAGGTTTAAGTAATATGAATCAAGACTTGATTCAATGAATAATTTTAATCACTAAAGTGAAAAATATATGAGTATTGAATGCATAATTTCAAAATATGAATTATTAATTTGGTGAATAATAAATACAGGCAGAGTTAGCAGCTTATAATGTTGGTTGAAATGAACGGCATAGAAAAAAAATGTACTGATTTTTACTTCCAAATGAATTTTACAGCGCAGCATTTATTTCTAAGCCTTAACAATAAAGTGTGTCGCGGGGTGGCGAAATTTGCTTTAAAGGAAATTATACGTTAAAACATTGAATCGACCGTGTACTTGATGTTCTTGTGTCTCATAAGGATTGACAGTCTGATATCAGCGCCCGTAAATGTCGCATGGTTTGTATTCTTCTATACATGAAAAACTACCAGTATCGCTATTTGGGCGGTGGGTATGAATATTCATAAGGCTGAGTACAAGATTTTAAAATCGAATTAAATATCTGAAAGAAGTCTTAATTTCAGAAAATTTTACGCAGAGCAGATAAAAGAAAGTCTTAAAAACATTTTACAATTTTAAAAAGTGTGAATTTTTAAACTGTATGTCCAATACCGAGCAGGGCAAGGCCGTACGAAGGCATATGTAAGCCAAGGGGGGCAAACACATTTACCATCCCTATTCATGATGATACTGAGAAATGTAATTATGATAACAGAAATGATAAACACCAAGATTATCCAATCAAATTACAGAATTCTGATGTTCTCAACAATTTAAGTGAGAAATAAAGCCATCTTTCAGATTCACATTGTTTAGAGATAACACAATTGATTCATGACAAGGAGTAGTGGTAAAATACAGCCCCCACATTTTTTTTTTAACTTTCGCGCTTCAAAATTTAACTTTAAGGTATTTTGCACCTTCTTCTCGACTGCTCAAGTTAACTCGCAGCCGAGAAAAA
>JXSR01S053535.1:32571-46891 GCA_000969725.1 Ophiothrix spiculata
AACGTTTGATTTTTTTAGTCGTATGTCATTCGGGGGAAACTTATGGTTGTGCCCCACCACTCAAAAAATCCTGGTCACGCCACTAACAATTGAATACGCTAGAATAAGAACATCCCAACTCCATGGGCTGCATTCTGTTAAGTTATATAAAATATAAATGCATATAAATCTCGGAAAATGCTTTCAAATCACTAGAAAGCATTTTCATGTCTTTAGCCCAATCATAGTCTAACATTTGACCTTGTAGTTGACTTTGTTAGACGTATATCAACTGTGGATTCATCACAAATCAACAACGGTACGCGCCTGTATAAGTAGATACAGTGAGTTGTTGAAAATTCTGTAAATGGTCGTGGAGTGCACGACATCCTTTCAGATCAGATAATACATGCATATGACAAGGGAAGACACAACCTCTTTTCTTCTCCTACCCGGAGTTCAAGTGACCCAAGTATAGAGCCTTGGGGGACCCCACATACCTGGAGAGTTAGACTTACCTTCCAAGCATCTAATTCCTGCATCCTCATTATGGTCACAATTCGTGATGGTGAATCCATTATGCGGACATTGCATCAGTGATTCCTCCGTTCCATCACAGTTTAAGTTATCAAGCATGATCAATCCAGTACCCTCCCCAAATTGAGCAATTTTTGCAACATCATCACCACTGTTAAATGCTACTGCAGCTGCCTCATAGCCTAACATGCGACAGACCACGGTGGCGTCCTTTATATCCCAGTTGTCATCACATACTGTCCCGGTACCGTATCCGCTAACGGTGACTTCTACACGGCCTTCAAATGGAGTCTGACCATTCACGAGACGAACTTCTATATCAGTCTCAACTGTATATGAAATAAAGTAATAATTATATTATCAATAGTTTTCATATAAATGCGCAGCTTATTGAAAATCCTTACAGGTAAAGTTAGTGTGTTTGAGAGATAACGGGGCATGGACCTTATACACCTCGTAGAGACAATATATGTCAACAATGAAATATGGACCTTATACACCTCGAGACAATACATGTCAACAATGAAATATATAAACCAACAATGAAACTAACCCCTCCACCTCATACTACTTTTTATCAATACAAAAACGATTAAACCATGTACGTTGGACTTGTTTTCAATTTATGAGGAACGGTGGATTTTGAATCAAGGCATCGGTACACAACACAATACTAAAAACTTCGAAGTGTAGTACACGTGTGTAAATGACATCAGATTAAGCGTAGGCTACTTATTTTTTTCTCGGGAAATTGCTGCAGATATAATCGAAAGATCGACTCTTTTATTGTATCTTAAGACTGTATCTACTATTTACAAAACGTGTAGGATAAAGCACTCTAGGAAGTGGATTAAAGTAACATTGAATGCATAATTGATGTAGGCCTATCTGCTAAGCTTTTATATGCCCACTTTGCGTTTATAGTTCATACAGCAGAAGTAGTAAATGATGCTACAATCTTTTTCATGCATGGAGTTCCCCAAGGTTCTATTATTTGGTCCCTTTATATCAGGGTAGTGAGGGTGGGAAAACATTACCTTCATTTGGTTTACACATGACACCAGCATCTTCGGCGTGTCCACAATTCGAAACACCAAATCCTGAATGTAGACAGTATGCAAGATTGTTTTCTGTCCCTACACAACGGACATCATCAAGTAGAATCATCCCAGTTCCCTCTCCAAACTTAGCATTCGTTGCAATCGACATGGCGCCTTTTGTATATCCCAGTTGTTTGCAGACGACGTCACCATCTTCAATGGTCCATTCGTCATCACAGACTGTGCCCCAGGCTCCGTTATATTCCATTTCTACACGACCCTCTGTAGTGCCCTCAACGCCGTTATTGATAAGACGGACACGTGGAGGGGTTATACCTGTTTCTGTTGGTGCTATAAAAAAAAAACACCGTAAACATCATTTTTAATGAAGTAAGAAATTACATGGTTTTAAGCATAAAGTTCAACTTTATAGATGATATTATAAAAGTTCAGAAATTTAAAATATAACATGATAAATGAAAGATAATGTAAAAGGTAATTAACACAAAGAAGAGGTTTTCAAGGTTCAAGGTATTTTAAAATTATTGTTTCATTTGATGTTTTCAAAATTGTGGTGAACATGCGAGCTGATAAACGGAATAGGGGTTTTAAAATGATTGCTGTACTGAACATGAAATAAATTGATCATGGCTTTTAACAAGCATAATCCATTGAGTTTCTACAAAAAAAAATACGAATTTTCACTTTCATCATGTTGAATAAATTCTTTGTAAATTCTTGTCTAACGCTTATCACTGTATTATCAGTAGTTTTTGCAAAGGCAGTGAATCACCTTTTAACAAAGCATAATTACTCCATCCAAAGTTGAAATGTAGGTAGAGTGGATCTAATAGTGCGTCTAAGACTTGAATAAAACTGTTCATGTTTGGACACAGTTGTCAAGAATTTCTGAGTTCTCTATAGCAGTGGACTTTAAAATCTTTGTCAATTCTATAACCGCTCTCGCCGCCATCTTGGTGGGACTCTGAGTAATTTGTAATGTAAACAAGACATCAAAATCAACTGTAACTTGTGAGTGACTTCAAATCAATACTTGAAAATTAAACTAAATGAATGTAATGTATATTCTTTTCATCATAAGTTGTGATCTGGTATCGTGATACTGCTAAAACATTATAATATGACGGGACTTTTTGTTTGCCGGCACATGAAAATGTTTTTTTTTTGTCTTATCCAATTCCATGAATTTTGATGATAAAGCAGGGGTGTTCTTGAATGGTATTAACATGGATCACCATGGACAATTTATCATATCTGTCTTGTTTTTTTAATCAATGTTGTTCATTTTTTCATCATAAACAAAAGATACCATGCACATATTAAATAGTAACCTTTGTTATGCTTGAGTGAGCAGATCAAGGATATTTCTCAATAGAACTTTATTCAAGAGAAATCGTGAAACTAGACCAGAAGATTTTACATCCCAATATTTGACAAAGCTTAATATTTCTGTGTTAGATTACCGATTGAAATTACATATAAACGTTATATTGCAGTTTGTTTCATAGACTACAAAATAACACCTTTATATTATTTTCTGACTATCTGTGCCTATCTGGTAAAGCCAATAAATTTATACGCAAAGGTTGTAATGTGTTTTCTGGGACACACTGTATATGTTTAGGCTCAAAAGGTAAGGATAACGTAAAATTTGTTTGCTGCAAAATACAGAACAATGTATTTGAAATTTACAAACTATCGCTATATGTACTGAGTCCAAGTCTGAGGTCGAATGCGGTTACTCAGGGGGGTTATGTACTTACTTGTTTCACAGCCCAAGATTTCTAGTCTCAGATGAGTCCATCTATTCCAAGTCTGAGGTCGAATGCGGTAACTCATGGGGAGGAGGTGGGGTTTATGTACTTATGTGTTTCACGTCCTGCAATTTCTAATCTTAGATAAATCAATCTAGTGACTCGGAGTATCACGGGGAAGGAGGGTGGGTTTTGTGTACTTACGTGTTTCACAGCCCAAGATTTCTAGTCTGAGATTTATCTCATGGGGAGGAGGTGGGTTTTATGTACTTACGTGTTTCAAAGCCCACGATTTCTAGTCTCAGATGAGTTCATCTATTCCAAGTCTGAGATCGAATGCGGAATTTCGAATCTTAAATGGATTCATCTAGTAAACTGGAGTATCTCGGTGGAGGAGGGTAGATTTTATGTACTTACGTGTTTCACAGCCCAAGATTTCTAGTCTCAGATGAGTTCATCTATTCCAAGTCTGAGGTCGAATGCGGTTACTCAGTGGGAGGAGGGTGGGTTTTATGTACTTGCAATTTCGAATCTTAAATGAATTCATCTAGAAACTCGGAGAATCTCGGTGGAGGAGGGCGGGTTTCGTGTACTTACGTGTTTGACAGCCCACGATTTCTAGTCTCAGATGAGTTCATCTATTCCAAGTCTGAGATCGAATGCGGTAACTCAGGGGAGGAGGGTGGGTTTATGTACTTACGTGTTTGACACCCCACGATTTCTAGTCTCAGATGAGTATATCTATTCCAAGTCTGAGACCGAATGCGGTAACTCAGGGGAGGAGGGGAGGTTTTATGTACTTACGTGTTTCAAAGCCCACGATTTCTAGTCTCAGATGAGTTCATCTATTCCAAGTCTGAGATCGAATGCGGAATTTCGAATCTTAAATGGATTCATCTAGTAAATCGGAGTATCTCGGTGGAGGAGGGTGGATTTAATGTACTTACGTGTTTCACAGCCCACGATTTCTAGTCTCAGATGAGTTCATCTATTCCAAGTCTGAGGTCGAATGCAGTAACTCAGGGGGAGGAGGGTGGGTTTTATATACTTGTTATTTCGAATCTTAAATGAATTCATCTAGTAACTCGGGGTATCTCGGTGGAGGAGGGTGGGTTTGTGTACTTACGTGTTTCACAGCCCAAGATGTCCAGTCTCAGATCATCTATTCCAAGTCTGAGGTCGAATGCGGTAACTCAGGGGGAGGAGGGTGGGTTTTATGTACTTACGTGTTTCACAGCCCAAGATTTCTAGTCTGAGATGAATCCACCTATTCCACGTCTGAGGTCGAATGCGGATTGCAGTAGCTCGAATAGGCTCAGTAAAAGTGTTAGTAACAGGGGTATCTGCATCAGTATTAGCTGTGAAAATCTGTCAATAAACCAGTCAAGCAAAAGCAATTAAAAATCAACTAACCAATGGATAAAAAAATAATCAATATACAAATCAATTATTACACCATTAGGCTGAAAACATACTTGGCCTCCAAACAAAGTTTTCGCTACGAAACAATTGGTCGTGACGTCGCCAAATATTTGCCATCGAATTTAAAGTATCAACCAGTAACAAACATTTGGTGCATTTGTATATGGCAATTCAATACATGTGCAATCTAGCTCGAAATTGTATTTGCTTATTTGGAGTCGCTCGTCATTTTGACGTCACGACCAAATGTTTGATAGCAAAAAAATTGTTTGGAGGCCGACTATGTTTTCACCCTTAGTGTCTCTTAAATTAGTTCGTTATCTCAATCGACTTTCTCTTGACACGCGTTTCTACAGGCCGACTCTTTCTAAAATGTTCAAGTCCCCTTACTTGTCAGCTTTCAAAACTACTGTTTGCCATGCACCCTTTGTCATTTTGGTCATTTTTGTTTTTCCATTTTATTTTTTTTTTCACCTCTTGTTGTCAGGTACTGCCCGACCCTAACTCAGTAAATATGCGCGAAACGTACCACTTATTTTCTGTGTTTGTCCACTTCTTGGTATTTGTAGCGTGCCCAGTACCCTATTTTATACTTGTACTCCCCTTCATTTTTGCTGCAATATTACCTTGTCTTGCTGATCAGCTGTCTTGATCATCTGCCACTGCTGATTGTCTCCCATGTACTCAACTTTGAATGTCGTAACCCATGAATCACGGTGGCCTTGTGTTATTACTCCAGATACGTATGTAGGGTCGTAGAACATCACTTGAAGATATTGGTATATATCTTCCATGTGCGTTGCCCAAGCAAGTTCGCCATTTAAGCGCGATTGCTGTGCAGTATAGAATGTGGTATCAATATCGAAAGGATCGATCCAGCTGTAATAGTCTGTTGCTGTTATCTGAAGATCTGTTATACGACCATCCTCCATACCAAGTGGTTGGTTGCATTCTAAGGCATAAATAAGACAGAGAAACATGAAAGGTGTATAATGTATGTGGTGTCCCACAAGGTTCCAACTTGGGTCCCTTGATATCATGGTAAGGAGGACGGGGAAACATGTAATAGTCTGTCGCTGTTATCTGAAGGCCTATTTTGCTGATGTTCTCCATATCAAAGGTCTGGGGCATAAAATGGAGAAAAATGATAAGTCATTTTATGGTATTCATGTATTAGGTTCCGCAAGGTTGAAAACTTGGGAACCTTGAAATCGATCTGAGAGGGTGAGAAACATGTATTGGATGGATCCAAATGTAACAATGCTGTAGGGTTTTTTTATTGTTTTTTTTAAGAGGTTATCCTCTCATAGTGGGTAGGTAGCAAAATGAAGCAAAACCATATGATGATAATACATTGTACCAAGCTGTGTTTCTACTGATAGTATACAACTAAAACTTCAAACAGTGTGTAGTTTTTACAGCCCAACCAAAACAGCGTTAAGAAAATAAATGTTCGAGAAAAAATTAAGTTCTGCAGCTTCAAGCTGTCGACAATTTTTTCGGGAAGCATTTAAGTCATGCTGCTTTTCTCTATCAATAGCGTTCTACGGTCTAGTCGAAGTTTGGGAAAGCTTTGTTCGTTTTATGTAACATTGCATTATTTATTTTCAAATTGTTTTGAATAGCAAAATTACGTTTTAATCTGGCAAAATTTGCCAATTGGCGAAGTTTGGTGTTTCGAATTGGCAAAGTTCTTTTTATTGCATAAAATAAATTTTGGCTGATTAAATTGTTACTTTTTGTCAAAAAAGCTGGCAATTTGTATCAAATAGTGTTTGTTTGTCTAGTCAAAAGATTTTCAAATAGTTGTCAATTGGCAACCTTTTTACATATTTGGCGGTTAAAATTTAAAGAATTGCAATTTAACATAAGACTTTAACTCCGGTAAGCCGCTCACAGCGGCTCGCAAAAGCGTGTACGATTTGTCGGAATTTCTTGTTTGACGCAATTTTTTTCAAATAGCTCTAAAATTAAACCACGTGCCCAAATTGGTCAAAATTTCGCCAGCAAACTGTTGAAACAAAGACATATCGAGCGCTGTCATTTTTATTAGCAAAGAGAACAATTCTGGCGCACTATAAGTATCGTATGCTATCATAAAGTTAGGTCTCTATGAGCCGCTCAGAGCGGCTTTCCGGTGAAATAGGACGGATGGTGAAAATTTTATTCCGTCTTTAATACACATGTGTTATTTTGTGTGTTATGTGTTACTTTCACAGACACGTTTAAGAATCAGTCAGTCTACTACGGTCTGAGCATTGCATTGTGGGATTGATGTCTTACCTTTAGGGAAACATTTCAGTCCAGCAGTTTCATCCTGTCCACAATTGTGTACAGTCCAGCCTGCATTGGGACAATCAGTCAGAGTTGCTTCCGTTCCTAAGCAACCAAAATCATCCAAAAGTATATCCAAGGTTCCTGATGGGAACACACCTCCGACAGTTGCGGAAATCGCACCAGGGAATCCGAGTTGTTTGCAGGCGACGTTGGCCTCCGCAAATTGCCAGGCGTCATCACAGATCGTTCCCCAGTGACCTTGGTAGTGGATTTCGATGCGTCCTTCGGCGTCATTGTTGCCATCTCTTAAACGGAGAGTACCATCTTCGATTGGACCTTGTTAAGGAATAATAAAATCAGATGATGTTGGATATGCCTCCTCACTACCAAATTTCATCTGATATTTATACGCGGTATCGCCCGTTTTATTTCAATACGTAGGAAAATAGTACCTTATATAAACTTAACTTACTTTGCTATATATTAATGGGGTTCATGGCCGCAGTTGGTGACCCCAATATCACCGTGAGCGCGGCCGAGTATGTGTTTCCCTCTCTCTAAATTGACTTATTTTTAAATCTAAGGAGACTTGTTAAAATGACAAAACATTTTTGGATTTGAAAGTAAGTCTTTTTATTAAAATGTAAGTCTCTCGTATTAACTGCTTTCTTAAAGAAGTAAATTGTCGATTCTTTTTTCAATCTTCAGGATTTATTTGAAATAAGTATTTTTGACGGACTTATTATTTTAAATCTCAAAAACGCTTTGTCAGGAGCATGGTCCGATTAGGTCAATTTTTTAAAAACTTTTTGTGGTTTTCGTACCAAATTATTGATCATATTTGTCTCATAACCCCTGTGAAATTTCTCAGCTTAGTTATGTTCCGTTTCGGAGATATATGTAAAAATGTGTCTAATTATGATAACCATAATTAAGTTTACACAGTAGCAAATAGGCAGCTCCAAAACACAAAATTGGCCATAAAATGAAAACGGTTTGACCGATTCAGCTGAAATTTGGAACTTAAACCTCTTTAGTGGTCATCTTTTATATGATACTGAAAACGGAAATTTTGAAAAATCGGACCACGCTCCCTTAAGAAATCTTCTAGATTTAAAAATAAGTGGAATTTAGAGAGCTGTACTTCAATCCCTGAGATTGAGCCCTTTGCTAGCTCCCTATACCTTTGTCTCTACTACTTACCCTCGTCTGACACGCAAACAACCTTCACATCCTCATCATGACCGCAGTTGGTGACGCCAATATCGCTGCGCGCGCATTCAAGTATGTGCTTCTCTGTTCCCAGGCATGCCACGTTATCAAGGTAGATAGGACCTGTGCCACCGGTTGTGGTTGTCCAGCTGTAGTAGAAAAAAATGATTTTTTGTTTTAAATTTGTTTGCTTTGAATTTTGGTAAAAATACAATTCTACCTAATACTTATTAAGAAGGAATTCGCTTTAATGGGGATTGGTAGGGTAGGGAATGTGCAAGGGCTGTTCGGGGAGTGTTGTATTTTCATAAATACCTCACAAATTATGTATGCCCTTGTTTGTAAATGACTATAGCAGCTTCGGCAGGAAATGCATCATCGCAGTTTGTACATGCGGAGGATCGAATGCCATGCTTCCATACAGGCCAGTAGCCAGGATTTTTTTCAAGGGAGGTGCGGATTTTCAAAAAGTGGACCTTTTGGAGGGGAAAAAATTTGGTCGACCCAAAACTAATTTTAGAGGTTTTGACAAAGTGACAAGCAAAAAAATGAAAAAAAAAAAAAAAAAGGTTTTCAGCAGTTTTTCAAGCATTTTGTTTACTATTTTAGTAAAAAACGAATTTCCATTTACATTTTTTGGTGCTTTAGGTCCTCTATGGTGTGTATTTTGGGAATTTTTATGGACCTTTATTGTACATTGTCAAATTTGGGGAGGGGGTGCGACGCCCCCACCGCACCCCCTGGCTACGGGCTTGCTTCCATACCTCACAAATGTTGTATATCCAAGCTGTTTGCAAATAACAGTAGCAGCGTCGTCAGTAAACGAATCAACACACACCGTTCCATATTCGCCATTCAATTTCAATTCTACTCGGCCTTCATTTGGTGCGCCACCATCGGCCAGACGAAGCTCAATTATATTGTCATCTCCTTTAAAAATGATACAAAAAATAACCTTAAGTATACGAGGTATGCTTAATAATTTGTGACATTATTATGGTATCGAAAATATGATAAGCTATACAGCTTTTAATGATATATTGCTTGATGAATTTTCAGGTAAAATGAACATAGAAAATGGAATTGAAAATTGGATGGATTGTACTTCAAATGATTCTAGGGGAGACACGTAAACTAATATCGGCAACAGCTTGCCGTTATCTAAACCAGACGGCAAAGTCAAATTTTGGGCATCTAGCGGAAACATATTAAATTTGATGCTTTAAAATCATAGTACATATACATACAACCAACTGCGTAGATAAAAGAAGTATCGATATGTTAAAGATTAGTGGAGAAATAAACTTCCGACTAGTGCAGATATCTGAACCATATTGCCGATAAGTTCACGTGTCTCCCCCACCCACACCGACTTCTGCCCCACAACGTGAAAACGTAGTAAGTGCATTTACAAAGTATAGCAAATACTCTCCATTCGTGCAATTAAATTATCGTGTTTTTACATGGTTGTTATACTGCCCTACACGAGTAAAAACGTAGTATGTGCATTTATAAAGCATAGCAGATACTTCCATTAGACATGACATTTCACTTTAATTCATCCCCATGCAAAAACATTGTATATACATATGTTTGATATAGTAGATACTGCCTTTAGGTCTCATTTGGGTAGGATTTCTCCACGGGAAAAGGAAGTAACTTGCAACATATCGCATGCACATACTGTGTTTTTACTTTGTAGGGCAGTATAATAGGTCATTGTCATTAAGTGGGTATGCTAAAAAGGTGGTGTTGTTACATTTTTTCATGGATTCTCGAACTTAATTTGATGTAAATTCACTATTCCTTGACCTATGGACTTGTTTTATGTTTTATTTAAAAGCTTACACTTACTGCTATTTGTGGTGTTAATTGGGTATTCATGGGTTATATTATTTAAGAGAGACAATTGTTTAAACTTGGCAGTACATTGGAGTACCAAACAAATTATGACGTGGTATTGCAACCACTCTGTTGAACTGCTCAAAAGTCTCATCTGCGCATGCTCGGTGGGTTTACGTTTGCCATTGCGTCTGTAAGTGTGAATTCAGTTTTAATCTTACCGCCAAATGGTTCCAGCGTAGCTTGGATAGAGTATTCACGATTCTGAGGGCCCCTCGTGATATCAACAATCTGATCCATTGTAACCGTCTCCAAACCAGGCTGCCACATAATTTGGGATGATCCACCGAACTCAAACGCCAACGATGCTCGAACCACTGACCAACCAATCATATCACCAGCTCTGACGGTGATACGCTCATTCTCTGGGACAGTGTACGTAATTGGTGTGTTTATTTCAGGTGCTGGGATGTCGTTGAATCCGACAACTTGGAATTGTGTTGTACTGCCCTCTGTTGGTCGGAATACGATGGCACGTAGCGGGTTGGATGCTCTGGCTTGGAATCGCCATTCGGTTACTTTGCCTTCACAAGTGAACTGTTTACTAGGAGATATTGTAGTGTATCGAGATGCAGTGTCAACGAGAGATCGGTCTGTTACTTCCCATCCAGTCGCCCTGTCGCAATTAAGAGCTGAAAGAAGGAAAATAGGAATTTTGGAGATACTATAGGCCAAGCAAAATTTTAATGGACAGTGTAAACAAAATATCAGAGTGAAGGGCCCCGTTGTTTGCAAATGCAAACAATACTATGCATCTTTGTTTACCTTGTCCAATAATTTGTTTTGCCTAAAGTAGTGTTATGCATCAACATGCTGTGCTAAGGTTTATAAATATCCAGTGTTTCGTCGTTTCGTATTTGTAAGGTTTCACAACGAAGAGCAGAAATAACATTAATAATCATACTCACGTATAATACTTTGTAGGTCAAACAAGTATTTATCGGAAAGTGTAAACAAAAAACCATAGTGCAGGATTCACATTACCTGTAAATTCAAACCTCGCCCTGTATTTTTGTTATTGTTAATTGATAGGTGATTTTAACATAGACCTTCTATATTGCTATCCACTCTCTCTATCTTGACCTTTTTTACAAAACTAAATTCAGAGTACAGGGTCCTATTTTTGTACTAGCAACCCTCACCCTGTATTTATGTATACATTATCTAATGAAGTTTTGCTTTGCTTATAAAAGAGTGTAAAATAAAAAAAAAAATGTTGCTATCAATTATTTTTAATAAAGGCAATCGGTGTTTATTTCTACCACCGTTTTGTTGTAACGGTTGCTTGTGATTGTCACGAAGGCAAAAGGAAATGTGTTTTACCGCTATAATTTTTCAAAGCGAAAAATCAGTATTCTGATATATATGGTATGTCTGAACGAAATTCTTGATCACTTTTGACTGTCCAAAAATTACTATTCCCATTATCCAGAAATACAAAATACATAAAGAAAAAAATGACAGTTCAAATTGCTGAAATTCTTAACATAATATACTGAAAGCAATCATAAACATTTTAGGTAGGTGTTGTTGACAAAATGCCAATTTTTAAGCTCATTTTCCCAATAAAGTATTTACCGTACCTCATTTAAGAGGCAGCGGCATGGCACAAAAGAAAATAAAAAGAAGTCAAAAACAAAACATTGTTGAAGTCTGTTAATCTGAATCTATACTTAATAAATGCACATAAACCAATATGACCATGCGGGGAAATAAATTAGTCCATGGAATTCGAATCATAACAACGAACCCAATTTAGCTGAATATTCAAATGAACTCGTGTCCAATGTTTGCCTATATGGTAACAATAAAATTACGCCAAAATAATACCAAAATTATGAAAGATTCATACACAAAATAAATAATTACGCACTGATTTAGTCTTAATCAATCCTAATCAATCATTACAAGTCTCTTAAACAAGACAAAAGTACCAGTTCACGATGTTAACGAATTCAAGGGATGTACTTTAGATTCTGTACAGAATCTGATTTCTTACCTGATTTACAGCCTAATAATTCCATGCGAACGTGAATCCAGCTGTTAAACGTCTGAGGTCGAAGACGAACTTCTTTAGCGAGAATTTTCTTAAAGAATTTGTTGGTTACTGGAGTATCTGCGTCTGTGTTGGCAGTGAAGATCTAGTATACATTAAGGTAAAAAAGTAAAAATAACCTGTATTGAAAATATCTGCTAACAATAATGGGATTTGAGATGTGTTTATTATAGGCAAAATAAGAAATTCATGGACAATGAAAACAAAAATCCAGGGTAGGGTTGCATTTAAAAAGAATGGGGCCCTGCATAATGGATTTCTGTTTACTCTGTACATTTTTTTTTTGATTTGTCTATAGGAGATTGTTTGATCATGTGGAACATCAAATGACTCCGAATTAGTGTTTATTCTGGCAGTCCAATCATGCCCATGTCTCCTCTACTAAATTGTGCAAAGCTTAGTGTACGCATGATCAGTAGGTACTTCTTTGGAACATGGACAAGACATAAAACACAATTTTTCAGGCAGAGTGACAACGCTAAGGCCAAATTGAATATGAAAGAAAAACTATTTAGGAGTTTTCTTTAATAAAATATGATACAATTAGTTTTGAACAAGAACATTTTCAACATGTCCAACTTCAGAATGATCAAATTTCAAAAACTTAAAGCCGTTTTTATGAATGATTTAGGCATTTATATTTTTAATATGTAGATGAAGCTGTGAGTAATTGACCTCATGCGTCGGCATATTTTTATCACGCTTGGGCGGTTAAAGCCATCCTGGCGTGATAGAAATACCCAAGACGCATGGATGCATCGTTGTGATTTGTGATGAACAACTCTAAAGCGTGTTTAAATACCTAAATGCGTACTCTGGCAACAGAATGGTTGACTGAGAATGCGGCTATCAAGCAAGTCAAGCGCTGTTCCTTGCTTACGCACAATCTGGCGAGGTGCGCATTGCGTTGTAGTCAAGGAATAGTAGCGCGCTGCAAAGCGCACAGCTGGTTCATGACGCACTCGCGCAGCGTCATTCCTTGCATGGCGCCCACGTGACGCAATCCCCTAACTTAGCCGAATTTTAGGGTGCAGATAGACCTGTTTCCTATCTGTACTTTCTTTAATCTATGCCTAAATGCTTTTCTCTTTACTCACCTTGTCCTCTCCGTCGGGTGCAGTAAGATATTGCCAGCTAGTACTTGGATCCTCTCGGTATTCAATTTTAAATGTTTCTACCCAAGCGTCACGGAAACCCTGTGTGGTAACACCGGTCACGTATGCAGGCGTGTCTAATGTGACCTGTATCCACTGGTCGCTATCGGTCACGTGAGTTGCCCATGCCCAGTCGTTATTAAGTCGAGCGTATTCGGGGCCGTAATAATCGCTGTACCATGTGTATGAATCGCTGGCTGTCAACTGGCTGTCTGTGATTCGACGGTCTTCCATACCGAAAGGATCGTCACAAAGTGTGCCTATTTTGATGCAGAATTAATAATAGATAAATAAATCCTGGGTGTGGTGAGTGGGTTAAAGAGTTGACTATATTTGACTCATTTGAATCTAGTATACCAAATATTAACTATTTAGATGCGGAATAAACATGATGAAATTTAAATAAATAAAACCTAGTAACGTTCAAGCCATTGTACAAAATTTTGAAAGAAGTTGACTATTTATGATTCGTTAGTTTTTGACAAAATTGATATATCTAGGCTCTTTAAGTATATAATCAATCATCCTAGTTTCAGTGTAAATTTCCATAGTGAAAAGTTTTTTGGTATTGGATGAAGTGGTCGCTGACCACAAAAATAAAAGTCGAAAGCATTGGCAACTTTATTTCTGATATACGTTTATTTCGCAATGTTTTCTGTGGACATTTCAGCCAAAAAGTTTATATTGTAATCGCCCATGGGGTAAATATGCTTATTTTACCTGTTAGACACTCAAGACCAATGTTTTCTTCATGGGTACAGTCGTTATCACCCCAAGGTCTGAAGTCGCACTGATCTAATCGCGCCTCGGTCCCAACGCACAAGGCGTTATCCATCCATATCGGCATATTAATAGCAGGAGCGAATGGTAGTGGATCAATGGTATATGTTCTGCAAATTGATGAAAAATGGGAGAGAGGTTTAGACTGATATTCTATTTATTTATTTTGTTTTATTTCTTTTTTTT
>JXSR01S053540.1:4664-17742 GCA_000969725.1 Ophiothrix spiculata
AAATAAATAAATAAATAAATGAATGAATAAATTAATTAATTAATATCATATCACCCTACATCTTTGTGGATATAGAAATCAGATGACCAACTGTGAGAAACATGTCATGGAAAATAATTAACTGAACCTGAAACTGTTCAAGTTCTAAACAGGGCAGTGTGTTTGATACTTACCAAACTCACACATTACCCCGGAGTCGAAAAAAGCAAATGATGCTTCCCATTTTCCATCTACCACGTTTATCACATAATTCTTCATGCCATTATCAGGGACACCTAGCGGTGTCATGGTTTTGGTGATGTATGGATCGTATGTTGGAGTACTGGGTCCGATAGTCTGATAATGTGGAAAGCTAGTACCGTATTCAACTCGAGCCCAGAATTTATTAAGCCTGTAATCATATTACAAATGTATGCGCAAGAAATAAATTAAATTTAGCATCACAATTGTTGATACTCAAAATTCTTGGAGGAAAAAAAAAGATCCATGTCCGATTTATTATTATGCATGCTAACTTACTAATTTAAGCCTTACAATTGAAAGACATACATTTAATGTCAAATAATAAGAACAACGAAAAGAATTCTTCAGCATATTTTATGTCACCAATAATTGATGTTCCACGAGTTAAAAATGTCGAAATGGTAACTTACCGACTTAATTGGCCAACTCTTAGAATAAATTGATATTCATCTTCAGAAGTTGGCAGGATGAGTTTTCCTGTTGGGTGTTTTGCTTTGCAAAAATCTATATTTGTGGGTTTGCTAATCACGTGATAAAAATATTCACCAGCAGTCCAGGTAAAAATTTGGTAACACTTGCTTCCTCCATGCAATGGCAAAAGGCCATTGAAAGGACAGCCTGCAAAGAAAAAAATAAATAAGTAAATAATCAAAATCAAATACTAGTAATGTATATATGGTCATGCTTTTAATATGGACACCCCAAAAAGGTGGACTTGTTACATTAAGAATGATTTATGCATCAAATTTTGTCATATCTATTCAATTATTCCATGACATTTTGGATTCAATTTAAACATTATTTAAGATGGGTACGGTTGAAATAATACAAAATATTGTTCATCATTTTTCTGTCATATCTTTACAAAAATCCAATAAAATGTCATAATTTTGGTATGGTCGGAAAAGCAATTAACTTGGAATTAAACCCAAATTAAATAGGTAATTTACACTAATAAATATAGTTTAAAATTTAAGCTAATCTAACCAGAGGTGAGAGTGGGTATGGCCCGGGGGGGGGGGGGGGGGGGGGAGAGAAAAAAGTGGTACGCATAGGGTTGGATTTCGGCCCATTGGCGTCGTCGACGCCTTTAGAAAAAGCTGTGCCTTTTCAGGTTTTTTTTTTCTTTTTACGATATCTTCGACTTTAGTGGCACTTTTCCTCCGGCTATTCTAAAATTTTAAGAAATACAACAGAAAAAGCTTCCTGTGTATTATTTTCATGTTTTTATGGAAAATAAATAGAAAAAGTGCGTTACGTCCATTTCAGTGTGTTACGCCATAAGGGATCAAATGTCCATCGCGCCACTTAGAGGTTAATTTTAGTGTATTACGACATTTAGGGGTATGATTTTGAATATCTTGGACCATTATAAGGATTAGAATTTGCTGTACATGATTACGACATTAAGGATCTGATTTCGAGGTGCTTTGACGAGCATGAGTACCACTTTTTTCTTCGAGCGGTCCTAAGGATGCGGTTCGTATGAATGAGATTTGTACATTCAATGTGTATCAAATTTATTCACAACTTGTAAAAAATTCCATGAATGTCATGATTTTGGTATGATTTCAAAGATAATACGTTATTCTTTGAAATCAATTAAGAAAAAAAAACAGGCTTTGATAAGTCACGATTTCAATCATCACTACTACGGCATAACTTTTTGTGTGCAGAATAAATTACGTTTTGTTTTTTCGATGTCGGTTTCCGGGGGGGAGGGGGGTTTCTTAAAAATATTGTACGGGGATGCTCAAAGTAGACTTCAGAATTTTGACCATCTCTATACCTTAAAAAGCGTGATTTTGAGACCCATCTCTATACCATTTTTCTAGAAAAAGCACCCAATTTAGGGCAAATTGGGTGCTTTCTTTGCAACATTTTCCGAAATACACCCAATTTTGCAAATTGGGCGCATTGGGTCTGTGACGAAAACCCACCCAACAATATACCAAAACGAAAATGTACCCAAAACCTTTGAGCACCCCCGTATACCATTTGTCAGTAAGAACTCCCCCGGGGGTCTGTATATGTGAAAAAAATTGTTATTCATAAGTGCAATGATTTTCGTCAGCAATTTTCACCCATCAGTAGCATCTGTTTTATTCAAACTTTCTAAACAGGATAGAAATTTTCTAATAAGATGATATTTATCATACACATTGAACCAACTATACCTGTATCAATATTATAACCAGATGAGTCTATTGGTGGTACTCGGCATATTGTGGATTTATTAATTCCACTGTCGCTGCACTCCATGCCCTCCCATTTACCATTAGTGGTAAAAGACGCACACATCTTGTCGCTATCCAATGGAGTATTCCACGTTGGAGTGAAAGAAAGAGCAATAGTTGGATCGGATACTAAAGTGGCATAGGAACTGTTCCCCTTAACGCCTACCCATGCATCGATTACGCTGTTGGAAAATAAGAAATGCAACAATATTCAAGCCGGGGACCTATAATTCTGGTCCATCAGCTTTCATTTTATAAAATTACGAATAGGTTGACTGCTCCGATTTACTGTTAAAACATGCTCTTCCTGAATGACCACACACGATGCAATGACCAGCGAGGTTGTATTTAAGTTGTTAACTTCCCCCATACAAAATAAAACCATAGGTAAATGTCAAACTTTTTCAAAGTATCAAACAAAGAAACTACAGAAAAATACAAGATATCAATGATTTATCCCTTTATCATAAATAAATGATTGTCAAAGCAAATGTCTGTATGTTCATACTTTGCCTCTGTCATAAGCGATAAGATGAACTCGTTGGTGTCCGTTGAATTAATATCAACCAAAATTCCCTGTTGATCTTGGCAAAAGGAGACGGCTTCATGCCAGTTGTCTGTGTTGTTCGATTTATCCAAGACGCAGTAGCATTGGTTGTCACTGGGGTTCGTTTTACAAGTACTATCACCTATACATGTAAGGAATTTGTAAAATGGGTATCACATGTCAAATCATGTCAATTTGGCCAATGAGGTGATATTAAGTGGCCAAGAAGAAAAGCTAAAAAATGTGAGAAAGGAGAAAAAAGATGAAACAGAAAGGAACAGATTTAGCAGAAAAAGAGCAAAAAGGAAAACAAACAAAGAAAAAGAAGAAAAAAGGAAATAAAAAGGGTCAAATGAAATAAAAGAGGAAAAAGGAGAAGAAAAAGAACAACAACAAAAACAACACCAACAACAACTAGGAGGAGAAAAAGAAGAAGAAGAAAACAACAAAAACAACACCAACAACAAGGAAAAGAAGAAGAAAAAGAACAACAACAACAAGGAGATGAAAAAGAAGATGAAGAAAAAGAAGAAGAAGAAGAGAAAAAGAAAGAATAAACAGAAAAAGTAGAAAGGAAAAAGATCATACAGTAAAACCGTCGAAGAAAAGAAGGAAAAAGGCAGTAGAAATGAAGAAAAAGAAACAGAAGGGAATGAAAATTAATGAGATGAATGAAAAAATATAAATACGAATATAACATTAACATTGGATCTTAGAAAACAGCTTACCGTAGCAAATTTTCACCATTAAAAGTAAAACAAATACTCTCCAATCCATACTGGTTCTTTGCCAGAGTGAAGTCAAAGAACAGCTTGGTCAAAATATCTACGAAAAATGAAGAAGTATTTTAATGAGCTCTTGCAATGTAGAGAATCATGAGCTCAAATGAGCATTTCTTCTGATGATAGTGGTTTAAAAGCATTTTCAACTCAAGTCAGGTAATCTATAAATAAAATATCAGGGGTAAGCCAAGCCATATTTCTATAGTTTCTCATTAATTATCTTTAAGCTTTGGCATCGATAGGCAATATTCCATTAGTAGGAAATAATGTCATACTCCATTTTTATAATTATGACTTTTTTCAAACAAAACTTGTTTAGTGCTTAGGCTTGATCGCCTAGACAACTGAATGCTACCATTGCGATGAGTTGTCATAGAAATCAAACAATTACATCTGGAATGTATGTATGAATGTTATACCTCTTTGTTACAAATGCGCAAATTATTTCATTTTAAGCGGTTGTCATAGAAATCAAACAATACATCGAAAATAAATGTACGGATGATAATACCTCAATGTGTTCGACCAGTAAAGCTATTGCGCAAATTTATTTTACTTTTTTCACTTTTAACAAGTTTGATAATATTCTCGTCACTGTTCAGTTTTATGAATTAATGAAAGATATAACGTAAAACATTTCAATTATAATTTTAGTGCGCTTTAGTTTGAGGAAATATTACAAGTCAAAAAATATATAAATTATTAGTGCGTTTTTCCAACAAATGTGTTTTTTTGGATTCAGTCGAGACATTTGTTGAAAGTACTTCTATAGGTTAGAATAATATGGCTGAGATACACTCTTAAATTTTTTTTACTCTTGTTGAGTAAAAATTTACTCAACGGTCACAGCTCATTTTGTTGAGTAAAATTCTACTCTTCAGTAAGAGCGCAAAAAGTGCTTTAACATATGTAAAAATTAAAAAAAAAATGGCGGATTTACTATTTTACAAGCACATAATGATCGACATTTTGGAATTTTCCCTATACTTTGTATGGTTAATCGGGTGATTTTTTTGGAAAATATGTACTTTTTGAAATGCCTGTATATCTCCAAAACGAGCACGGTGACCTATTTTTTTTTTCATTTTAGAATCGTAATCAGCACAAATTAATCTACCAAATACTAAATTTTTAAGAAAATAAATGTAGTATTTGCATCTTAGAGAAAACCCCTTAAGTATTAGTCATTGCTAAAAAATGTCACTTTTTTGCTTAATTTCGCTTAATATCTCAAAAAGTAAGTCGGTGACCGTATTTTTTACGTTTTCTTAAAGAACTATATAAGGACCAAAACATATGTGAAAAAGAGAGAACAAATAGAGCAATTTTTAATTATAAGTGTTTTTATCTGATTTTTTTAAAATTTTACCATAGAGGTCAATGGTAAAAAGTGGTAAAACATAGTGTTTTTAAAATGGATTTTTCTCAAAAACTAAGTCGGTGACCACCATTTTTTTTTATTTCAGAAATGTGATCAGCAGATATAAAAACACCATATATCAAAAAATTAGAAAAATAAATAAAGGAATTCTATTTGTACTAGGCCACCTTAAACATCATCATAGGGTTACCTACAGTCCGGAGGATTTTTAGCCGTATTGGGAGAACTATGGTCTTGTTAGGAGCTTTCGTTGCTGAATATTTACATGAATAATTGAAACGACATGGTATAATACAAAATTATTCTGATGAATAATTTATGATAAGGCATCTAACCCTTTAAGTAATACACCTACACCTCATTTTACAATTTTAAGTCAAAAATTTATTATCGAATAAGATAATTGGCCAGGCAATCACTTTACAGAACATTTACTAATGGAAATATTGGTGACAAAATGTTTGACATCACCTAATTAAGGAGACCCTGCTAATTTGTATTATTGAAACGCTATGTTGCATTAATTTTAATTTTATCGAACCTTTAATAAAATGTGATGGCGGTGTTAAATTGAACATGAACTTCTCCAGGGGGGGGGAGGCTGGTTCGTGAATTTACTGAATTTTAGAGATTTTTAAAATCCCTATTCACGTACAAATTCTATGGAGAAAGTCATCTTTAAAACTACCCGATGCACCTATTTTTTTAAAAGGTCCAAAGAAAGAAAATGCAATTATAGGAGGAAAACCGAAAAAAAATTTGAGGTGCATCGAGTAAATTTTGAAATAATTGACTTTGTTTTATGAATTTCGCGGGGTTTTGTACTGTTTCCGCTATTGCAAGATTATTTTAAAAGTCAACAGTTGCCGTTTCTTCTACCATGTCTACGTAACTCAAGACGTCTTGACCTTAAATAGAAGCGCTGTAGCGATCGTTATCGATGTGTTACAGAGTTTGATAAACACGTTTTTTTTCCCACTTCCGGGTCTAGCATCATCGCCGCCGTATATTTCGATTCCATCGTCCTAAAACTATATCATGAGTAGCTCATTCAGGCCTATTTTATAAAATAACATTATATTTGTATAAATATAACGATAATTAACAGAATTTGATCCAGAATGTGATATTCCATTCACAAAGTTATGCGTACATTTCAATACGAATTGATTTGAGTTATATGAATTTAAAATGTTCCCGAAAGTAGCACGAAAGCTCAGTGGGCTAATCGGTTAGCGCGCCGAGCTACAGATCAGAAGGAACCGGGTTCGAGGTCTGGTGTCGACCGTATTTTTTTTTTTTGTTTCTTTCTTTTTTTTTTTCAATAAGATTTTATAATATTCTTAAAAGATATCATTCTTTCAGACCAAATACCTTTCCCACTTCCTTTTCTCATTTTTATTTACAATTAAGACAGAATTTGCCACTACGTACTGTAGCAGCCGTGTTGCTGATTCATTTTTCCGTTGCCATCGGGAGACCAGCCTCCCCCCCCTGAACTTCTCTTACCCTTGTGTTTACGCTATTGTTTGAAGAAATTTAATGCATTTTAAATAAAACTAAGCCAAATACTGCTACAGTATAGATATGGTCAATGTATACTCACACTTCAATTAAACGAAAACGAAACACCCTTTTTTAGTCCAGTGTATTTTCGGCCTAAATGAAAAAAAATATATAATTTTTAAACTGTATAGTAAAAGTATGAAATCCTGCAAATTTGACGATGTTTAGAAAAGCAGAAGTATTTTAAAATTGTTATTTGAAAAACGCGCAGCGTCAAGTCTTGACCAATTTAAGAGCAGCGGGACACCTTTTACAATTTGTCTTACGCCCAGGGAACATAATTCGAGAACTATCACTTTTTTCATAAAAAGTGGGCATTAATCAGCTGATTATTGCAAAAAACTTTATTACCGTATGGAAATGATGTAGAACTTGCCCCTAATTTCGCGTGTTAATCAAAGTTGTTTATCATTGTTTATCAAATTCTATAAATTATGTCTTCGAATATAATGCGAAGATGAGGTGTTGTTACTATACCTCTCAAGAAGCGTTTGATTTTCACAGGTACCATACATGGCCTCAGTTTGTACGCTGGCTGGATATAGAAGTGAAACGATACGATTGTTGTTTGACAAGATCGCAATTGCCTATTCCAAAGCACGGGTAATTTATGTATATCGCCCAGAGCTCTGTTATACTAGTATTCGACATAATTGCATACACAATGTCATTAATTGGGATGCTATTTTAGGATTCAATATTCAATTAAAAAAATACCATTTAAAATGGAAATTACATTTTTTTTCCGTCTAAAAATGTGCTTCGTATCAAATTTGGATCATTTGCATATCAATATTTTGAAGAGAAATGTAAAAAAATCCCTTACTTAATCCACTCTCTATAATGCTTCGTGTTCGTATCTACCCGTAAGCTATCAGGCAGGTGATAGCAGTTATGCAAGGGGAAGATAGCGGTAATACGCTGTATGACTTTCAAATGCTCAATTGAATTTATCAACGTTTATTGCTCAGCATCTGAAATGTCTCTTCAGTGTTCAGTGTTTGAGAAAGAATATAAAGTTTACAGTGAAACTTTCTATGTCAGTGGCTCCGCCTCGTTAAATGGGACATTTCATTTTTCAATTCATAAAAATATTCTTTCCATTGCACTCATAACATTTATTATTTGTATACTATACGAGAAAAAAAACCTTTCCTACATGTGGCAAAGAGTCGACAAATATATACATCATACTAGGTAAAATGGCTAGTTGCTAATAAAGGAAGTTGTTATTAATAGATATAAAAAGGTATACCTTCATTTTCCAGAAGCTCTGTCAAAGGTATCCATAATAATCTAACTATCTGATGACTGTCATCAATGCCAAGTGCATGAAGTGTTCATACAACGTCGTCTATTGCTGGACACTGTTGTTTGAGGTGGACATTTATTCATTTTTAACAAAAAATTTATTTTTTCCTTCACAGAAAGTTGAAAAACCAGTATAAATAACTGGAATGTGTTGCATACTAAAGTTTTGAACCCACTTCAACATTTTATTTCATTTTGATTGAAATTTTGGTAATTTTTAGCTCATTTATTGGTATTTTTTGGTGAATTCAGATTTGTGCAAAAATGAGGGCGCTATACATGTATTTCAAATTACTGATTATATTTGGTTATGGATTATGTCGTTTGATTACAAGTGAAGATTTTGGCTAAAAATGATAAATAAAATTTTCTTGATGCCATATGCTTCATTTGGATACCTAATTTCGGTAGAACCCACCAACACAGTGGCGTAGCCAGGGGTGGGCAAGGTGGGCGAAATGCCCACCTCGGAAATTTTTTGGAGAAATTTTGAAGACCTGGGAGAAAAATAAAGGGGGCAGGAAATTGCCGTTTTTCCATAAAATTACGACAATTAAAGCTGAAAATTGCTAAAAAATTAGGTTGAAAACTTCATAAAGCACAATATTTGGCGGTTTTTATTGAAAAACCCAGCCGAGTCGGCCCCTTGGAACCCCTGTAAAGTCGCTCGATAAAATCTATTGGAGAAATCTTGGGTGGTTTGCCCACCCCTGGAGAAAGGCCTGGCTACGCCACTGCACCAACATACCTCTTCTATATCCAAAAATGAGATTTTACGAATAGCGCCATCTATTTTGACACTTAGAAATAAAATGTCCCTATTTCTATTGAGTTCAAACAACAGTGTGGAACCTTGCAGTCAATGTGGTCCTTCTCATCAATGTGGAGTAGTCACACCAAATTGGTTTCGGGATCCTTTCCTGTTGATAGGGGGTAAAAACTTGCACAAAGACAAACATGTAAAACATGAAACCTCTGCCCTTTGATAATTTTTCCGATGAACACACTCATTCTAAATGATTTACCTCTATGAATACACCATAATATGTCTCTAACAGCCTCATATGCGTCTACACTCATCTCACTGGCATCTCAAACAACAAACTGCAAACCCTTTATTGCTCTGAAGCATAGAAGAAGTGAAATTGGGAAATGTGAATTGAATAGGATAGATATAAGGACAATCAGATACATTTTACACAAGACTCTAATAGTACGAAATACTAAAAAACAATTAATAATCAAAGGCTATTAAATGAACACCATGTTATTTGGGCTATAAAAACCTTTAGGTGAAGTAGTCTCTCCTGGTGCAATCGGTGTAGAGTATACTGCGGTCTTGGGTACAGTAGTGGTTAAATCATCTGTGGTTTCCGCACTTGTGGGTACAGCAGTCGTGGGTACAGTCATGGTTACCACACCCGTGGACACATCGGTCGTAGGTAGAGTCGTGGTGTCGGTCGTTGGTACAGCATTCGTGGGCACAGTCGTGGTTACCACACTCGTGGACACATCAGTCGTAGATGAAGTCGTGGTTACATCAGCTGTTGATACAGCAGTCGTGGGTACAGTCGTGGTTACCACACCCGTGGACACATCGGTCGTAGATAAAGTTGTGGTTGTATCAGGTACAGTGGTGGTTGCACCAGGCGTCGTTACTGCATCCGTAGATACAGCGGCCGTGGATACAACATTTGGCACAGGACACACGGACGGTTCAGCAGCACCAGGTGCTCCAATATCTGTCGAAGTTTACATAAATTATCAACCAAAAATGATCAACCCACCGTAGCTGATTTGTAACATTATATTGGTAACACGGGCTATGGACGGAAATCAACATGATCAAAGACTTTTCAAATGGATGAAAGTGAGATAAGTTTGCAAGTTTTGGTACTTTTTCTAGTGTCTATTTTTAATTTTTTTTTTAAACAAAACAAGCAAACAAAAAACTTGGCTCGGTCAATTTAGTACCTAAATAGTGCACATTTTGGCAGGAAAATTGGTAGTTTGTATATGATTTTGATTCACATCATGGCCTTTATAGTCGGCAAATTTGTAACTTGTGCCCCCCCCCGATCGAAAATCCTGGCTACGCAACTGACAAAATGATAGAATCGAATAGACTTTTAGATATAGCAAGCAACCTCAGACCTAGGTTCTGAACACAAAGAAGCGATGTTGCATTCTGGGATTTAATTCTTCTTCGTCGTCTTCCGTTATCATGGTTACTCCCGGGCCATAAACCTCAAAAAATGTTAAAAGTCAACATTTTAAGAATAAATAATATAGAGTTTAAACATTTTATGAAGTTCCACGGGCTAATGCTATTAAAAATTAACGATAAGTATGTAAAAGCTATTCCTGAGATTTTACCGATTTCTACATGCATGAATTCCTTTTAAAGTCTTTCAACCATTTCCTCCATATTCATGATCTTATCTGTTCAACCTATTGTTTCGTAATAATTTTCATTTTTTTTTAAATATGTTATCATGTTTTTTTCTCATAATGTACACTGCCGCTCTAAAGTATTTCCGCACAAAAAATCTTTCAGGCATATCTCAAAAGGCGTTTATTCGATTATTAGCATTTTTTTTTGGACAGAGTCTATGTTATTGAAGTAACTATTCCGGTATTGCATTAATTGCATTTGAAAGTATGGCATGTAATGCATATTACTACTTTCATCTGAACTGAAACTGAAACTGAACTGAAAATTTGAGCTTATATACAATTCTGCGCATTTGTTTTAAAACTTAACACAACCTGAAAATATTATATCCTATTAGTAGTGTTACAAGGTAATAAATGAGGTTATGAAAAATTGATTAGTTACATAGTAATGAGATTTTTCCTTGTGGTGTATTTATTTATGGTCCATGAAATCAACCATTTTTATAGCAATGGAAGACCAAATATTAAAAGAAACATCGATTTATTTATATTGAATAGATAAGTTACCTATACTACTAATGAATCTTGATGATTCTAGGTCGTTAAATATATAGAGGTTTTTGAACGTTTTAATAGTGCGGAAATACTTAAGAGCGCGAGTGTATATTGATGATTATGAAAAATATAACCTGGTTTGTTCAAATCCTAAACAGAATTATGTTTGCGTGTGCAATAACATAACATCACTTTGAAATACTTACCAAACTCGCACATCACACCCCAATAGGAATAAGCTACTTCTGCTTCCCAGGTTCCATCGGCCACGTTTATCACATACTTATAGAATGAAGCACTAGAAGGCGCACCTAGTGGTGTCAGGGCATCGACGATGTATTGTGGATAATTGTTGGTGCCATACTCCATATAATGTGGAAAAGAACCTCCATATTCAACTCGAATCCAGAATTTATTAAGCCTGTTATAATGTTTAAGGCACAAAGTAAATGGCATTGTTATTTCTGTTAGATTTTAGTCCATTCTATATAATTATTGCCTAGGATCCATCGGCATGATCAGACAGGCTGTATAGGACTGGAGGTGCACCGTGGTGTATGAGCATCGGCCATGTATTGTGCATGATTTTAGTGCCGTATTCCACATGGAATGCCGTGGAACGCTAAGTCCATATTCGACTCGAATCCATAATTCATTAGACGAATTTTGAAATATAATTTGATATATGTTGACTAAGATTAACTTACCCACTTAATTTTCCAACTTTAAGCACAAATTGATATTCACTTTCAGAAATTGGCAAGATGATTTTTCCTGCTGGAGTTTTTGTTTCGCATAAACTTAGACCATGTAGCAAAATTTCACCAAGAGTCCATGTAAAAACTTGGTAACATTTGCTTCCATGCAAAAGACCATTGAAAGGGCAGCCTAAAAGTTAAAACAAAACAAAACAAAAATATGTTTTACTTATCTGGTATATATTTTTACCAATTTGAAGTTTTTCAATATATAGGATGTTTTTGGATTTTTAATATTTTCTAGCATTTAAAAACACCATAGGGGGCTTAGTCAATAAACAATTACTCTTATGTAATTTTCTTTTAATTTTGATATAAAAATGATGTTTTCATATGTGTTAATTGGATTTCTGAAAAAACGGTTACCGGTGTATCATGAATGTAAGTCCCCCGTTCTTATTGTCCGGGTTGTAGAGTAAAGTATAGGCTAACAACTCTCACGCAACATTAGTTTTACGCTTTATTCCGTTATGGTCTATGGAAGGCGGACTACCATTTCAGGGCAGGGGGACTAGGGTTACATTCACACTGGCTTAGATTTTGAAGAAAATTTGATTCAAAACAATTTACCACAAATACCATAAACTTGTGTGGACAAGAACATTTTAATTAAACATATTTTGGACATTAAAGGTTCTTTGTAGAACAGAAAAAAGGAAACAATGCCTATTATCTGGCTATTATTAGTTAACATCGAACCTACCCGTATCAATATTGTAACCAGACGAGTCCATTGGTGGGAATCGGCAAATCGTGGATTTCTGAATTCCACTGCCGCTGCACTCTACGGCCTCCCAGTCACCGCTGCTGGTAATAGATGCACACATCTTGACGCTATCCAGTGGAGTATTCCACGATTGAGGGTAAGAAATTGTATTGGAGGGATCTGATACTGACGTGGCATAGGAACTGTTACCTTTAACGCCTACCCAGGCAGTAGTTAAGCTGAAAATTATAATAGACATTAAAGTAGCAATTGCTTTTTACATAGCTTTCCTCTAAACTCATATAAAAGTTACCCAAAAATAATTCAATTAAAAGATATCACAAGGAAACAATATCATTATATCTAGATTTTATTTGATGAGCTTATCATTAATATACATTTTTCAATTTATATAGATATTTTGTGCTGTGTAAAAGAACATTCTGTTGATTCTTTCTGTCAAGAACTGTTTCAATTTGAAACACTATGACTTGCGGTGACATTTATGCCTGAATACTACCATAAAGAAAAGCCAATTTCTAATTTCTTGTGTCTGGGTCAGTGAAGTCAAGTCGCAGCTACCATGTTATCGACC